>JACSYO010001668.1:2215000-2487500 GCA_016806645.1 Ophiodon elongatus | reverse complement strand
GACAACAAACCACTAGCTACCGCGACTCAGCCTGGAAAATCCAGGAACTCCTGGATAAACTCAAGACAGTGGAGGAGGAAAGGATTGAAGCGAAGAGAGAGGCTGAGGACAGGGCCAGGCACTCTGAGCGTCTTTCCCGGGAACTAAAACTCCGGGAAGAAGAGTTGAGGAACAGTGAGGCGCAGCTGGCTGAAGTAAAATCCGGAGCCCATGACGAACGCGAGGCGGCGCTCAAACGGTTGGAGGAGCTCCAAAGTGCGGTTGGTCGAATTCAGGGGGCGCTGAGTTTGAAAGAGAAGGAGACGGGGAACTTGAGAGCCCAGCTTCAGGATCTACAAGCATCACTGGAGTGCAGAGAACGACAGGCGGAGGACCTGAGGAAAAGACTGCACGAGGAGAGGGACGAGCAGAGATGTAGCAGGAGTAGTAGGCAGACTCAGGAACTCGAGAGCCAGCTGCTGGATGTAAGAACAGCTCTAAAAAACAGAGAGAAAGAGCTCGCCTGTAGTTCAGAGAAAATCAAGCATTTTGAAGAGCAGTTGGAGAAGCTAAATGTTGAGAAAGAAAGTCTGAGCTCTCGACTTGCTGATAACGACGTTGCTTCCTCTGAGAACCTCGAGGACTACAAAACCAAATGCAGCAATCTCATGGAAATAAATGCTAAGCTAGTCCAAACAGTTAAGAAGAGCGAGGGGAGCATTACGGAGCTGACCGAGAGCAGGACCGCCTTGTTAGACCAGCTAGCTTCTTTCAGGGCTTCTGAGAAGCACTTAAAGGGCCGAGTTGAGGCTGCAAAGATGTGTGTGGAAGATAGGGAGAAGAAGCTTCTAGATGAAAACCTGCATTTGGAGGAGATTTCCCAGAAGGCGCTGGTCCAGAAGGAGGTATGTGATGCTCAATTAAAGAAGCTAGAGCATGAGAACAGGGAGCTTCTTGAGATCCAGTCCTCGTTGAAGAAACGGTTGGCCACAACTCAACAGGAACTGGACTCGCTTACTGCCAAAGCCGCACAGTTGGACAAGAGCCTCATTGTGTCCCAAAGAAGCCAAGCAGAGTTACTTGAAAAACTCCAGCAAACTGAGACTCAACTGAGAGACCAGACTGTTGAATGTGGGCATCTGCAAGCCAGAGCAGAGGAGCTGGAGAGCAGGACTGGGGAGCTTCATGCTGAAAAAGGAGCTGCAGAAAGCAATGAAAAAATGCAGAAGCTTCATGATGAGCATCAGAAATCCTCAGTGGAAACCAAAGAGGGCCCGACCAGGCTAGTTATAGCCGAGGCTCAACTGGAGCTCAACCTAAGGGAGGTGCACCGGCTCCAGGAAGAGGTGGTGGAGGTCAGGGCTCAGCTTCTAGCAGGAACTGAGGAGCGGATGAAGGTTCAGGCACTTCAGGAGGTGACGGAGTCCTCCAGAGAGGACCTCCGTGTCTTGGCAGAACAACTCAAAGTCCAGGTAGAGGAGCTAAACCGCCGGCATGTGGATGAGATCCTCCGATCCCGGGAGCGAGAAGAGGCTCTTATCCGGGAGCGTGATGGTGAGGCTCAGGCTCGAGCAGGTCTGGCTGCAGAGGTGACGGCCTCCAGGGAGGAGCTCAATAAACTAAAGATGCGTTATGAGGCCTTATGTCTGGAGAACAGTGATTCCAGGGAGGCGCTCCATAGAGCCAACACAGAAACGGCTGAACTCGGCGTGCATGTGTGCATGCTGACTGCTGAGAACGAAGAGGCTCGTCTGCGCTGGGAGGGCTTGTCAACAAGGCTGCAAGAGTTGGACGAGGAGGCGGCTCGGGAGGCAGAGAGGCTGAATACCTACATGGAGCAGCTGAAACAGGAGAACCAACGACTCCTCGATCAGCTCCATAACGAAGACGGGTGGTTGGCAACCAAGCAGGAGCTGCAGGAAAAGCTGAGCAAGGCCAAAGAGGAGGCTGAAGCTCTGCAGGAGACGAGCAAAGAGGAGATCCAGGCAATCCGATTCCAGCTCAGCAGCCAAGCCCTGAGTCACAGCAGCCAGCTCCAGGTCAGCCACCAACAGTTCAGCTAAAGAATTGAAGCATGCTTTAATGAGTTTATATGCACTTCAGTAAACAGGTTACAGTTGTCTTTCTCCTGTAAGCTGATCTCCTCATCTTCATAATCAGACTGCGAGAAACCTGATTTCTCTGCTTTGTATACAGATGGTTTCTCATTGGCTCCTTGCATGTATGCATGAGCATGCCAAAGACTTCAGAGAGAGAAAGTGACAGAACTTCTTGACGAAAAAAGATGTCGTGATGCATTTTCATATTTAGAATAATTCCATCTGAATTCAGACTGAAACTGATAGTTACATAAAGTAGCCTCTGGAAATGTGAAAATAATTATTAGAATTTCAATCCTGAACATTTGACCAGAAAAAGGAAAGCACATTTGTGCTGTTAGGAAAAGCTTCACAGATGGAAAACATCAGATTGCTGTCCTGCTGCATGTAAACCGGGATTTACAATAACCAGGTTACTACAGTGCACCTAGCGTCCTCCGATTATCTGCATACTCTGGTTACTAATGTGCATTTAACACTGCTTGATTGTTTTATGTTAATGGTAATATCAGCGAAGGCACTGTAATATCTGAATTTTTGCTATATTTGCTAAATAATCAGTTGATGACTTTGTATTCTCTTCCAGACTGTGAATCAAGAGTTACAGGAAGTGAAAATGAAGTTGACGACTGAGCGTGAGAAAGTGGTCGAACTGGAGAACAAATTCAAACAGCTAGAGGTGAGAGGATACAAAAAGTTTGGTTCATCATTAGCAGGTTAATCTGGCCCCCGTCTAATCCCTAAAGCAGTCCAAGGATGTTTTAGATTCTGGTAGTAAGAGTGGTTCTAGGCAAGGAAATCCCTAACCATGGCCTGCTCTGCAGATTACTCTGCGACATGAAGCCTCAGACAAAATGCATGTATGTGCAGCTCTGTGTGTTTAGGATTGATAATTGAAAACACAAATTCCTGTTACATTGTGTATATCGACACTTAAAGTAATCATAACATTATGGTCACAGGCATGATTCGCAAAGAACCAGAAATAATGTCTTGCTTTGCTGTACTGATTGCAGGCTGAGAATCAGAGATATTGCCAACAGATTGAGGAGAAAAACATCCAGATGGCCGATTCTGAAAATCTCATCCAGCAGAAAGAAGACGAGATAATCCATCTGAAAGGGAATTTATCAAGGTGAGATACTGTATTCATAAGCACACATTCTGGACTGAATTAAAGCTCTGTGAAAATTTTTTTTTAATCTTGTGTGTTTGGATCAGAATGTTTATTTTTCATTTAGTATGCCTCATCTAGGAATTTGTCTTATTTGTTCTGTATTGTTTTTAAAACTCAGGTCTAAAAATAACAACTGCATGGACACAATCACAGTCACCAGAGATTCCCCGTGTCTTTCTGGACATATCGATGAATGAATCAACCTGTGTGTTTTGTATGAATGCAGGTCTGAGGACGGTCTAACAGCGGCTCAGCAGACCTGTCAGGAGATGAGTGAAAACCTACGGAGAGTCACACAGGACAAACAGAGCGTCGATCTTAAGACGTCTGCTGAACTCGATGATCTTTACCGCACCAAAATCAATTTGGAAGAAAGGCTCGTAGAACTTATCAGGTATAAACATACAGATTTACTCTGCTCTACCATGGCATACCATGTTTTGTTTTTATCTGATTACGTCTTTGTTTTCCTTTTTTATTAGTGAGGTTAATTTGATTTATATATGCACAACGCAGGGTTGAGACATGATGCCCAGATTTGTTGCGTAATGCCTTCGGGTTTTGTGTTTACAAATGGCCACAAACAAAGCATCTACATTGTGTATTCTGCAGTATACTGTGCATTTACAAATACGCTTGACGGTGCTCTCCGCAGGGAGAAAGATGCACTATGGCAGAAGTCCGATGCCCTGGAGTTTGAGCAGAAGCTGCGGGATGAGGAGACGGAGAGGGACGTCAACTACTGTCTGGGCTGTCACAGTCAGTTCAGCTGGTGGCTCCGCAAGCACAACTGCAGGTCAGATGGACCTCTGTATAATACAGAAATATACTATATAATATATATGTCATCAGGTAAACCAATAAAACTAGTGTCAATGCCACTACTTTTAAACCACGCATGTGTGTCAGTGGCAATTCCTTGACAAAAATAGCAGTTATTAACTGTCTGATGCATGTCTGTGTATTACATATAGACTTGTTTTGTATTTGTTCGTCTCTCTTTTAAAAGAATAAAGAAAACGTATTGATTTGAATCATGTTCTATTAAAAAAAAATAAAAGCTTTACTTTTCTTACATACTAAATCCTCTCTACAGTATAATAATATACATTTTAAAAAATGATAAGCAATTTTTTTTACTCAATCTCAATCATAACATGCCTATTCCCAGACTGTGTGGGCGTCCCTTCTGCTACTACTGCTGCAGTAACACAGTGAGCACCCAGCAGGGCGGCCACAGAGAGCGCTGCTGCAGCGACTGTTACAACCAGCACAGTGCAGTAATTGAGCGCCACCCACAGGAGGAAGTGACTCACAGCACGCCAGGGTCACCTTTCAGTCGTTTGCTGCAGGCTGGGAGAGCTGTGACGAGTGGTTCAGGTAACATCACACACACACACACACACACACACACACACACACACACACACACACACACACACACACACACACACACACACACACAGAGGTAGTGTGTCAAATGCAAAGGTAAATTCACACTTTAAATTTGGGGTGTGTTGTCAACAGCATACACAGTGCAGTAAGACTAGAGTAAACAGTGCAATAAATATTAGAACAAATGTTTTTTTTCCTAGGAGCAGTTGAAGGTGACAAGCAGTCTGATGGTGCTTTTGACATCATCACAGAGGAGGAGGTGAGCGGGGTCTATGACAGTGAAACCCTCTCTTTTAAAACTGCCTGCTCTCCTGGACACGGACAGCAGAGGGCAGCACAACTGTAAGTATCTCGCATGCATTCACTCTCAGGGGGAATTGAGAGTGTGGTGCAGGGGAGACAGTCAGTGAACCAAGACATGAGATATTTATTCAAATCACAAAAACAGCTTTTTTTTTTTTTTATTAACAACATACCACCTTCCAAACAAAACTGTTCAGTCTGTTCCACATTTAGTTCTGCAGGCCATCACCATAAAAATAAAAAAAAAACTGGTATTGTTTCTAGTAATCAAAATAAATTCTGGAGCATGATCTTGAAAAATGTATGAAAATTAACTCGACTCATGTCAATTACATTTTCTTTTCAGCTTTAATATTTCTCCACATTCATTGCTTAAATAAATGTCATATAACACATGCACATGTTTGCATTTTGGCATTTCCTGTACAGCCCTACTATGTGTGTACTTTCTTGCTTTATGTGCTGTTACGGCCTACTTAATGTGTCTAGGAGTACACAGGAAGTAACATAACTAGTTAATGAAAAACCTTTGCAAAAATAGAAATAAAATAAAAAGAGAAAGCAGCTGGAACACTTGAGTAACAATTATTGATAAAATAGTGATTAACAGAAATAAACCATCTTAAATGGAAGCAGGGACGTCGTGGTCTCTAAGGCCTAGAAAATAAGGTTTCAACTGTCCTAAAGAAACAAACAGAAAAACAATACCTGGCTCCCTAACTGGCCACAAAACCAGAGAAAACAGAAATGACAAAGTAAATGGCAACTTTGGCTTCCTCAAAGCTGGTTACCAAACACCTCCCCACCAACTAGCCAGCCAAGACAGAGGATAACAACGTAGACCTGTACCAAGGAAGAACCGAAACAGAGGTGCAGCAGAAGCCAACAAACAGCTAGAAAGCCAGGAGACAGAGGGGCAGAAGCACTGGATCTGGGGGTTGATATCCAGCTCCACTGACGGACTGATGACTCAGTTGTGAATGCTCCAGGCACTGAAAGGGGGCGTGGCCGAGCTGAAACGCAGAGACGGCTCTCTTCCAAAAAGAGGCCAGATTAAGTCAGTGGGCATAACAAATGCTATGTGTTGTGTGACACCTTTCCGTTGTCCAGAGATGGACAATACTGTTGGAGTATTTCTAATGAGGAGGAGGAGGAGTAGTTTTTCCAATTCACTTTAATTGATTCTGTCTGTATTATACCTTTTTTAATTACAGTGGATTTGATTAGATCTTTTGACACAGAAATTCTCCACAAATCGATACAAATGTATGTTTACAGTATGTAAGTGTAGAATATCCATCTCACTCTTTCTAGAAACAGCAGTGCCAGTGCAGGAGACCTCACATCAGATGATACTGAGGACCTCGGTGCTGCAGTACAGGATGCAGAGATCTGCCTGCTGAAGTCTGGAGACCTCACGTGAGTTTCGCAAGGCAGTGAAAGTTATACTGGTAAAACCCGGAGTTGTGTTTTTACGAGCGGATGCGGTCACAAGGTTAGACTTTAGACTTTCAGAGGGAGTTTCTAATGTATTTTTCTGGTAAAAACCTTGCACTAAATCTCAAAATGGGAAGTGAAACCTGAAACTAACTCATGTGTGTCATGGACGACTTCCCTAAATTTGACTTGGTACATATTGTGGGACTTCTATTGTAATTCGGAGGAGTTTTGTCCAGTGAGTTTGAAAAAAGCTTCAAAGCCTCGTGTCAACAGGTCCCTGCCTCAGTGAAGTGCCACTGAGCAAAGCACTAAATCCAATCCCCAAAACTAGGGGATTCACTAGATTGTGAATTTGTAAGCATAACTCCATTGATTTTACACTTCAAAGTCTGTTTATGGGTCTTGAGTACTTCTGTGTGCAGTAATGTATGTGAAAAAAGTTCCATAAAGCCTTTTGTGGCTCCAGAGGGAGCTGCACAAAATGATGGCTTGAGCCAGCGGAGCTGAAGAATACAAGGTTGAAAAGTGTAAAAAATCTGACGGCGTGGAGTTAGAAAGAGGTGAGCTTACCAGACCTCTGTAGCCTGCCGCTCCTCTGCCTGAGGCTGGCAGCTTAACATACATACATAACACATCTAACATAACAACACTGAATCGTCAACCGAACTGTCAGGGGTTGGGTTGCATTGTGGGTAATGCAGGCGGGTAATACACAGGATAGAAAAGACGATATCTAGTTCTGCTGCATCACCTTTTTTTTTTTTTTTTTTTTCTTCTCCCCAAGCACGTACACATACACAGATATACAAACTCTATACGACAACATGTGGACTTTCTTAAATTACTGTTTTATTCCCTGTGCTGTAGGCTCTCCATCCTCTTCACAGTGGATGACATCTCAGGGTTTGGGGACAGCTCCCGAGAGCTCTTCATCAAGTCCAGCTGTTACAGCACCATCCCCATCTCCATGAGTAGTCCTGGTCCTACGGTCTCCTGGACGTTTACCTCTGAACCGAAGAGCATCTCCTTCAGTGTGGTGTACAGGGAGAGTGCAGAGACTCCACTGGAGCAGGCCAAGGTGAGACACCAGTATTTGAATAGAGGGAACAAGGGCAGTCAACCAAACAACAGCAAAATGCAGTATTTGTGGGACGATTTAAGGATTCAAGGTAACTAAAATATGCAGAAGTACATTTCTCTTCTGTAGTTATCAATATCAAATGGGGATATCACAATATGACATTTTTAGATCACAATTATTGTCAGAGGAATTATCACAGTTTTCAAAATGAATTAAGAATATGTTTAATAGGTCTATAGCTCATCATCTAAAATATCTATCATCATCAACTATATCCCTTTCATTTTTTTAAGTCATCAAAAGCGCTTATTTGGATAAAAACACACAATTTGAATAATTAGGAAATAAAAGTTTGGATTTTTATTGATAAATATATCTTGGCATTGGCAGTTTTAACGATGTGATGCAAGCTGCTTAGAGCTGGTGTTAAGAAGTTAAACAGGTCATAATTCCCTCTCTAGTATCTATTTTCTACTGCTGTGACATTTCAACACGGATATGTTGTTCACGATGTAACATTATCAGGGATCGGGGACTAAAAAGCATTAAGGCCGCTCTCGATATTACATTTTTCTTTTAATGAATAAAGGCTGATAATGATCAGCCGTAAAACTTTTGACACATTAGGACGGTTAAACTGTGTAATCAATCAGTCCACATGACTCCCTCAGTATTGTCTTTATCCAAAATGCTCCCACACTGTTGCACTTTTTTGGCAGACATAAGGCTGAAATGTGGGTTGCCTCAGATATTTTTACAACTCTTCTTCTCAAAGTTTCAGATGAGTGGCAGGACTCTCGCACGCACAAAACAAACCAGCGCGCGCACACACACACACACACACACACACACACGTGTGTTACGTGACTCTCGTCAGAGGAGATTTCACAGCACACACAAACACCGTGTCTTGCAAAAAAAGTCTTGCTGGCAAAATCGGTTAATCCTGCCATCCCTAACGTCCAACAATATTTCCATCCTCTGCCCTCCACAGGTCCTGATCCCGCTGACTCGCTGTAACTCCCACAGAGAGACAATCCAGGGGGAGCTGAAAGTCAGAAACGCCGGAGAATACACACTCGTCTTTGACAACTCTTTCTCCAGGTCAGTCACCGTGTGCTCCACGTGAGAACTTTGTGTTTGTAAGATGTCCCGTTAACTCTTTAGCACCGAACCGCTATATTTGCATAGACCTCTACTATTACTACTAGGAGCAAACTTAAAAATGAAAACATTCCTCCGTGTTTCCTGCTAATCAGGTTCATCTCAAAGAAAGTGATGTATCATCTGAGTCTCGACAAGCCTGTCGTCTACGATGGAACTGACCTCCTCTGAACGGGACGGAGGAGAAGCAGGTGTGAAACCAGACTGTTGAACCAGACGGGCTGCTTAAACTCATGCACATAGTTTCAGAGTCCACTGCCATTTACCAACCTCAAAGCATTTTAAGGAAAGTCAAACAATGTTACACTATTGAATGTGAGCATGCACTAACTTTTTAGAAAAGCCTGACGTTGTAGCTGATTATTTAACTTTAAGGGTATCAGACTTCACTCCGAGATGATTTGAGGATCGTCGCATATTTGAATGTGAAGAACTTGTTTGCCTGTGCACATACAGGTTTCTCAGCACCTACAGATGTAGCTCCTGTTGGCAACATTCGTTTAACTGCATCCTTGCAGAAGTAAAGCTGCATTTTTATTCGTAGGCCTGAGGTGCAATTGCTCGATATATCACTGTTTGTTCCCATTATTTGCCTCGTCTCATAAAGTCAGACTACTGTCTTTTTAAAATGGGACTAATGTGCTCTCTGAGTGACAAAAATACATTTGCTACTCGGCGTGAGAGAGGACTTTAACCATATCTCCCACTTCGTGTGTCATTTTAATATTGTTTTCATATCAATATTCATGATGATTTAAAAAATGGCCCTGAAAAGTGAGAAACTATTTATGATCAAAAGAACCAGACAGAAATATCTGTTTTGAATCATCTAGGGAATTTAATCTGATTGTTCAATATGTGACAAATCATAACATTGATGAAAAAAAAAAAATACATATAAAGATACAAAATTGCCATGAATCATACCCTGCTTATCGATTGAACATTATCCACATTGGCCTAATACACCTTGAGTTATTTAACAGAGAACTACCACACTATAAATGGGTAAGCTAAATCGTTAAGCAATCACCTACCGGGGTATCGTTCAACAATGAAAATATTACATGAATATGACATGAAGTTTAACTCTAAGCGTAACTGTTTTTTTTGTACTTGCTTAAATGCTCCATTAGCACATCAGTTAGTATTTCATGTAAACAAATCTTTAAATTGGCGCGTTGATATTGTGATGTTGCAGAATTATTGGTGGAGAAACTATAAACTGTAACCGGTTTCAAAGTTTATGCTCATACGGTCGGTACGGTGTCTTCAAGATTGTTGCCTTATCAGCTGTCAGAAATTGCAAGAATTCTTTTTTGTGTGTGTGTGTGTGTGTGTGTGTGTGTGTGTTGCGATCACGATGAAGCACAAGAGGAAGAAGCGAAAGCTGCAATACCGCCACATTATTCGGTTTTAATTGTCTTCAGGAAACAGGCTTTAATTCAGTGCAGTTTCTAATGATTGCACTTGAAGAGTTCTATGCATGCAAACACTAGGGATGTGCACATATTTCCCAGATTTAACCCTTAAGGGAAAAATAAGGTGGGGGGGGCGCACATATCAAAATGTAGGCTTCAGTGTTTTAAATATTTAGTTTTTACTTGAATCGTTTTGACAAACAGTGACGTTTTTTGTAATAAACTTAGTGAAGAGAGGAGCTGACGTGACATTTTCTCATGACATACGTAAAGCCTTTAGATGATAAAACGTTTATTTTGGAAAACAGACATAATTCTAAAAATAACTTTTTGTTTTCAGCATGCTTTTCTAGATGGCAAGAGATGTTTATTCTTTTATACAGTTGTTTACTGTTGCTCTGTGATGTTCTGCAGTGTGTCAAACAGAAACGTGAATCTCAGCATACAGCCTTCAAATAAGACATGTCTAAAAATCACTTTTATACTTGTCTCATATGGACCTTTTTTATTTGAAGGCTTTAATGTTCAAACGTACCTTTTATTTCTCAATTGTGTCTTCACTCATCATTTGATGATACTGACTTGAATATACAGAAACATTGCTTTGCTATTCAACAATTAATTTCAAATAAATAAAAAAAAAATGTCTTCCAAGTATTTGAAAACCATTTTGTAAATTATATTTTGAACATGACACTATGAAGAAGATTAGGAAAATGGCAAATGACACTTAAACATATCTGAGAGATATGTTGCCAAAAATATTGGGGGTCGATATTTGTCTTATTTTATTGTTGTTGAATGGGAGTTTCTATTAAAAGGCATTGCAACATGACTGCTGTATAATGCACCTTTGAAAGGGCTTTTTGTCCGTCTGTATCCCATGAGCCTTTGTGCCAGTTCATGAATGTTTTTTTTCTTTTCATTTGTATCTAGTGAGAGTGTGATTGTAGATGTTTACTGCTGGAGTTGACAGAAGGAAGCTTTCACTCTCTGGCTTAACCTGTAAAGGATAGCTGACAAATGTTTAACTGAAATATAATTTACATACTAAAGAATTATAATAGAATGGATTTAAGATTGTGGATAAATAAATAAGAATTGTGTGATAACCAACCAAATGAGTTAATTTACTGTATCTGCTAATTATTATTGTGTGTGATTTATTTTGTCCTCCCTGTCAACATGCAGCATCAGGCAACACACACCTAACAAACTACTGGATGGATTGCCATGAAATTTGGTTGTCATTTCTCCTTCAGCAAATTGAATGGATATCGTGTCAGAATGTCAATACCGTATTTTTAATCCTCACATGAGCAACTCCAGGCAAAGCTATTTAATCTATAGAGCACAATTCAGACACAAGGATATTCAAAGCGCTCTACAGAAGCATGTTAGCTGTTATTATAATATATTACACATGAGCCGTGAAGAAAACATTACAATTGCATTTAAAAGTCAATAAAAAATAAGCAAGCGAATAATCTCTGGGATCGTACAGTTGTCTTGATTATGTGAACTCTCGCAAGCTGTTCACATTGGGGATCTTTCCCTTCTCTAGCATACATAACCATCTATATAACGTGATCCCAGCATACGTACAGCCTTACACAGCTGCTAGCATAGTGATTGTATAAAGTCTATACTACTAGTTGTCTCACAAAACTGATTTTATATTGAAAAGTTTATTTTTATCAACAGGAAATGAGGCAATACGCAACTTTGGAAGGTCACCGCAAAGATGTTGGCAGTTTGTTTTAATTTTGGTAGCTGTGAGCAGCTCCTCTGTTTGTTTGCTTTGTGCACTGCATTGTGGGAGGATAGAGTCCATCAACAGCAGACTTATAAATCACTTTTAGTGTCGGGTACAGAATTTCTTTCTATTTTTGTCGTCACTTTTCCAATGTGAACGCACTACACATTCAAAACCTGCTTAGATATAGTCAGCAGTATTTGGGACAGAGCTAATTACTTTTTTAGGGATTATTGTGTGTGTGTGTGTGTGTGTGTGTGTGTGTGTGTGTGTGTGTGTGCGTGCATGCACATGCTTGCTTTTACGTACACGCCTCCTCGCCTGCTTGTCTTTTTTCTGAGCATTCATGAGTGTATCGTGCGTGTGTATGCACAAGATATTGTTCTAGCAAGGTGTCCGTCTGAGAGAAAGTGTTTATGTCGCAAAGGCCATTCTGTTTCTCAAGGTTAATGATCTCGTTCTAAATCATGTCACATCCTCCTCCTCTTCCGCCTCTCCTTCCTCCTCCTCTTTCTCCTCCTCCTCCTCCGCCGCCTCCTCCTTCTCTTTCTCCTCCATTCTCTCCTGTATTTCTCTCCTCCTGCTTGCTGCCTTCACTGACTCGGTCGCTGTGGCCGTGTGTGTGTGTGTGTGTGTGTGTGTGTGTGTGTGTGTGTGTGTTGAATGCTAATGCAGTACAGAATACACACACATACACATAATCAATCCACAGAAGGGGGACATTTACACCGAAGTATGCAGTGGTAAATGCATTCTCGTACACGCATATAATATGCACATTTCTTATACGGCCCTCTCCATCTTGAGCAATATAAATTCCCACTCACACACTATAATAAATATGGTGAAGAACATGCCTTAACCTCTCCCCTCCTCACTTACGGATACTGTGTGTCTGAGAGTTACACTGGAATTTGCTTCTGAAAGCTTTGTGATAAAACGTGTCAGCGTTCAACTTCCTTTTTCACATTTCAAAAAAAAAAAACGCTTTTATTATCATATTCCTGCAGCTTGTCAAAGTCTCCCACTATTCAAACATGCGGGATGTAAGACATTTTGCAACATTTTTACACAGAGAATCAAAGAGCGCAAAGTGTCAGCCACATTGCATTTGTCTGTTACCTGAAATGTGTCATAAATCATTTGTCTAGAGTACTCTTGTGTGAAGCGATTGTGCTCTTCACAGTTTAACCCCTCTAGCAGATAAAATGCCTGTCAGTGGTTGAAGAAGACATAATGAAATAATTACACCCACTAACAGACCATCTAGAAGAGTAGGTTCCCTTTTTAGACTCCCATAAACCAAAACTAACAATTATAAAAAAAAAAAAAAACCTCTTTCATATCCTCTGCCATATCCCAGTGTCTACATTTAAAATATTTTATGATTGTATATTTTTATACTCAGAAAACATTTCTGAGTTGTTTTAACTTGTGTACTGTGTTTTATTTAACCACATTTGTAAGTTGGAAGATATTTCTCTTTCCCTGCTGTGGTTTCACCTGCCCTTTGGGGACAAATGAAGTGAATGATTTAGTAGTTGTATAAACAGCAACCAGTGATTACTAAAGTAATTTTTTTACAACAATTCATCCTTTGTTTGTTTAGTATTTATGAATATAATGAACACATTCTTGAACAAAATAGTGTTTAGTATAGCCATATTAGATGCAAACCTGTGCTGTTTTGTGTTGAAACAAGAGCAGGAATAAAAAAAAAAAATGTCTACATAACAGGGGCCTCTTTAAGGCCCTCATCATGTCAGTTTGTTTTGTGCATAGTCCCAGATTCAACACGTAATGTACGGTTTACCAATAAGCCCGCAGCTTTCTAGGATCCTTTTTTTTTATTTTGGTGCCCCTGAGGCAGTTGCACACTTTACCAGGTCATTAATCCAGCCTTGCTCAATGCTACGAGTAATTGTATGTCAATAGGTAATGGGAAACAAAGACTATGAGCCCATACAGGCAGTCATGTAGCAACAGAAAGCATTGCACACTCTCAACATTCCCTCTTTTCTGAATGTGAATCTCTGCCTTCAGCATTTAATTTTTTTTCTGTATCTTCTTCCATCTCACATCAAACAGTTTCGATAGGTTCCTGACTGTGATTTATTATCTCTATTGTATAGATTTCATTCATTGTGTCCTTCCATTTGCTTAGTCGTCGTGCCTGTGGTTTCAGCCTGTTTTTTTGTTATCTGTTTAAGTGCTGCTACTCTAAAAATTCTAAATAGATGCATATCAATTTGTTGAGAGACTGGCTGTGCTGTTCTGCCAAGTAATAATTGCTCAGTGCCAAAAAGGAGTGTGCACTGAAAAATGGTAACTCTGGCTTTACTTATTTCAGTCCAATATTGCTGCAAAACCAGACAGGAAAAAAATATTGTTTACTCTTCTGCTCTACTGTGCTCTGCTCCGCAGTGCCTCGACATCTGCATTTCTGGCAGAAAAACAAACAATATTAATGAACTGGAAAATACAGAAAAATGAGTGTTATAGTTCAGATATCTGACCTAACTGTGGCAGCTTCTGTCCTCCACCAAAATCATAGTGGACAAAGTACATGTGGACAATCAGTAAAGAGAAAAAAAACAGCCACAATAGACATAAAGAATAAATGCTCTGATTTAGGAAGAACAAATTTAACTAAAATATGAACTCTAACAACTAAACTGTCTGCATTCCTCTATTATTATAAGCAGAGGATGACCAAACAAAAATAATGTGATTTGATGCAGTTCCGTGTGACTCTGTGTGGCTTTAGCCTCTCAGAATCACAGCAGATGAAGTCTCGGGCAGCACTCTCTCCACAGTAACACTCCCAGTTTGAGAGCTCTCATCCTATTTAAGCTTTCCCCTCAGACACCTTAACATAATCTGTACCTGCGTGACACAGCATTATCATAACTGAATAAAGATGGGTCAGAGTGAGTTGGCAGCCTCTGTGTGTGCAGAGGCCACAGCAGCACTGATATGAACTTGCCACCGTGTCCCCGCAGCGTATGCATGAATGTGTGCGAGTATAGGCCCGCTGGTGTGTGTTTGTGAGTCTACCTCCATCTGTCCACTCACTGTGTTTATATGTGTGTATTTCCTCTCTTAAAACATTTTTCTCCTCAGGCTTTGCAGGCCCCCCCTCCCCCTCCCCCCTCCTCTGGTACTGGCAGCTTGTGTTGGCCCCTCTTAGACGGTTTGCTCCTGTCAAACATAGTTTCAGTCTGACGGTTACAGCTCCTGCTGCACCGGGACCCTTCATCACAACAAGCCTGTCAGAGACTTTCCCCACACAGCAGTAGATCATGTTTCCTCCACTGGACTCAACTTCCTTTATTTATTTAATTACATTTTTACTCTCTCCATTTTCTACTGATTCCCCTCTTCATTTTGCCCCATGCTTGTTTGGGATACGGTACTTAATGCATTCAAACAAACATCAGCTTTCCATCCAACCAACGTTCAGCTCAGCTGTGATTATGAAGGACAGAAGTAGAATAATCCTTCAGATCTGTTATTTAAAACCTGTAATAACAATGGCCAGTTTGGGATAAAGGAAACGAGTTGTGAACACAAGCCTCGACGTGTTGTTACACATCCAGCAGGTACGGAACAACATCAGCTGTCATTTCTAATCATGTTTTTGTCCACCTGATGAATGTTTGTCTGTTATTCACGCACTTCCAGCTGCTACATGCTCCACTGTGTTCACCAGCTAGTTGCTAACTGTGTCTGTCTGCAATTTGTTGCTTCCCAATTAATTTTTGCTAGTGTCACATTTTTCTTGTTCTTCTTGTTGTTGTTGTTGTTGTTGTTGTTCTTTCTCTTTCTCTTTCTCTTTCTCTTCCTCTTCCTGGGTTTTATTAGTTTATTTTAATATCTGTATAATGTGATTGGAAACTGGCTCATAGGCTGACGTCTAGGGAACCAGCAGTGCTACAGATGTGTAAGCAACATGTTTACTGTTTTAGCTGCTCCAGGTGGAGCTGGTTTTACTTTACGTACAGGTGGCTTCCAACATAAAAGTTGCCGCCTCTCCAAAGGGTCACAAGTGAAATCTGATTTTTTTCTAATCTTTGCTTTTTTTTTGTGAAAAATATTGGTCACAGGCATTCAGTTCATAAAACTGCAATATATATATAAATATTGCAATACTTTCCTCAGTATGCCATAGGCTTAATCACTGCTGTGTTACCTCATTTGGCGATAGATTGAGACTTAACATACTTCAAAGATTGTCACTAACTCCAGCTGTCAAATAAATAAAGTGGAGAAAAAGTACAAAAGCTTCCACTGAAATATAGTGGAGTTGAAAGTAATATAAAATGGAATTTCTAAACTCAAGAACCAATATAAAAAAAAAACTGTAGTACAGTACTTAAAGTTACTACAAGTACACTTTCATTTTGTGTCGATTTGTCGCCCTGTGGACGACAGTGGTATTGTTTCCGAGCACCAGAATCCTTTTAGAAAACCCAGTTTTATCGCTGCAGGGTCTGACAGTCTGCTCAGCTCAGCCCTGGTTCCAGTTCTGCCGTGCCTCCCTTCCGTCCAGCCGGCCCAGCGACACAGCCTGGGTCTCCGGCAGCATGGTGTCGGCATCAGCTCCCAGCGAGGACCGGCGGAGCAGCTAGGTAAGGCTCGGAGCTTCGACTGCAGGTCGAAGGCTGCAGCCAGGAACCCAGGTCTGGGTCTCTCAGGGGTTGTTGCTGGAGTCGGAGCTGCAGGAGTTTCTGGTAAACCTTTACCTGCATGTGACATAGTTTCACGTAGAATCCACTATCTGAAATAGTCAACTATCCAAAATAGTTACTTTCCACCGCTGATGAGAGATTCAGTGAGTCAGTGATGGTGACCTCATCGCTCCTGCAGTGGTCGCCGACTAAAGTATCATTACTGCAGTATTTTCAGAACAGTGTGACCAGCTCTGGCTACATCTGAATTGGCTTTCCGCATGTAACAGAAGAACTAGTGATGAGTTTATCCCCCCGCCGGCTCCTTGTTTTGAGCGATCGAGCCTGGAGATTTTGTTTCTGTAGTTATGAACCTGCAGCCTCTCAGCTAGACTTGTCGGAGTCATTATGATGAATGTGGAAGAGTTCGAAGGCTCAGGAAACAGATCCAACGGGGTGATCCTCAAATGAAACGGATTCATGATGAGAAACAGGAGAGTCATTTATTTAATATACTGTATGTATACATGTGTCTTTATGTACAGTTTTTGTATGTGTGACGTATGTGCAGCTGAGCCATATTCATTGCTTTTTCACCATCATGCATTGATTCACCCACAAATCCCCACCATCTTAAGTCAGATATAGAGCAGGGGGAGGAGGAGGAGAAGAGGGGTGGGGGGGCACAGTTGTTCATTACAGCCTTTCTTCTATCTAGAGGTAGATGGTGAAATGGTAGCCTGATGGCCACTGTTTCCATGGCAACTCTGTTAGAGCAACCTCCGCCCACAACATCTCAAAAGATCAGAGATGTTATTTTTAAAGTAACATAAGACAAGATGGTGTCTAAAGCTTGAGGGGAGAAAAACAAATCATGAATTCTCATACAAACAAAAACCGACACATACAGCAAGTGAACAACTACATACAGTACACAATTTTGGGGGGATGCAGTGCAGAGGCTACGGCAACTACGTGTCTGTGTGTGACTTTGATTGGAGCGAGGTCACTGCACAACAGGCAGTGGAGAAACATTCACCATCTGCAACAATATTATTCTGAGAGAACAAGAAAGCAAGTTTTACTTTTCTATATTCGAATATTTGAACTGCTTTGGTGGACATGTCACAGCTTAAAAAGCCTGTTAAACAGATGATACATAAAAACGTCCCCTGTTTTAACTCCTTTGAAGCATTTTCATGACGGTGCTTTATTGGTATGTCAAATATTCTAGAAAACTTGGCGACCTCAAGAGGCACAAAGTGATAGCAGTATTTTTGAAGTTTCAACTTGTTAGAACTGAATTTGCTCCTCATTGACTGTCAAGTTGAAAATGGGAACATATTTAGGCATTGAGTCTAATTGATTTTTGTGGATAAAAAAAATGCAGAAAGTTTTGTGTTTCACCAGTTTTCTTGCATGCTGAACATCAGAAGTTTGTCAATTCTTTGGTCTCAGTGTTGCTCCTTTGTGTTGTGATAAGGCAGGTTTTTTAATAAATTAGTTTAACAAAATTTTTACTCATATTGCATATTTTTAAAATATGTAAATAACCTGTAATAATTAAATGTGTTTGTTTATGAACTCATTCCATATTTATGAACAACAACTTCTTAGCCAGCATGGACGATTGAAAGTTGAAAAGTATTTGTTGTGGTATTTCATGCCTTTTTTAATAGTTGATGATGGAGAGATGATAAGAAATGAGAGGAGAGTAAGAGGCAGGGAATGAACTTCTCCAACCCGACAACCAGGGACACTGCACCATACGGTCGGCATCCCAACTCTTAGAGCCGCCAGTAATGAATAACAAAATCTATCAAAAATGTTTTCTTTCTTGGAATTGTTTTGCCTTCTGTTAGTTTGAACCTGAGACGACTTGTTGCCCTTCGGTTTGAGGAAGTCAATTTCTGTTTGTCTACTCGGTGCACATGCTGGGATGTCTTGATACTCGTACCACATACAACGAGGCGAAGCAGGACTTGGCTGAGACAATAAGAGTCCCTCTCTGTGTCTCTGGCTGCTTCCTCGTGGTGATGGGTTTCAGATTGGTGTACACCACTATTCCAATGTAGCGCTGCAGGCTCCTCAGTGGACACACTTGCCAGTATGCGTTTCCATGGAGACGCTGTTTGTTCTCGCGCCCCTGCAGCCTGTGTCATTGACTTCAATTAGTGCAGAAGGCCGCCTTGCCTAAGCACATACTTACACAGCGAGCCGGGCTCAAAGGGCTGGAGAAAATTGTCTGAGGAGATGTGAGGGCGCGGGATACGTCAGAGAGGACTTCAGGGCTACAGAGAGGCTTCGTGGTGTAATGGTATTCATTTAAATACTGGGACATTGACAAAACAAAATGGGTGACATTTAAATTCAAACTGAGTGCTTTTCATGACCTCAGTAAGACTGAATGCATAGCTGCAACAGTAAAAACTATTTCCCCTTAAATCTCAATTTACAACTAAAACAGTGAGTAGATTATTTTCACTACATCTGATAATCTCATGCAAACCCCTCGTTCTGAATTTCAAGTCTCTGCCGTCGAATGAAGGAGCAAGGCCTTTTTATTATTATTACTTTTTTTAAATTGTGCCCTGGTAGGAACATTTATTTCAACTGGTACAGCTGCTCCCATCCACCATTTAGCTCTAGATGTCATGCCATTTTAATTTCATTATGTGTGTCTGATTGACTGATCTCATGATGTTTATCTTGCATGTCTTTGATCTGCTTTCAGCAAAAGTTCAGCCCAATTAATAACCTAACCTTTGCCTAACCTAATAACCTAACCTTGTATGTATATATGTATATACAGTACATACACTCAATGGCCACTTTATTAGGCACAGCTGTTCAATTGCTTGTTAACACAAATAGCTAATCAGCATGGCAGCAACTCAATGCATTTAGGCATCTAGACGTGGTGAAGACGACTTGCTGAAGTTCAAACCGAGCATCAGAAAGGGGATGTAAGTGACTTTGAACGTGGCATGGTTGTTGGTGCCAGTCGGGCTGGTCTGAGTATTTAAAAAACTGCTGATCTACTGGGATTTTCACTCACAATCATCTCTAGGGTTTACAGAGAATGGTCCGAAAAAGAGAAAATAGCCAGTGAGCTGCAGTTATGTGGATGAAAATGCCTTGTTGATGTCAGAGGTCAGAGGAGAATGGGCAGAGTGGTTCGAGATGATAGAAAGGCAACAGTAACTCCAATAACCACTCGTTACAACCAAGGTTTGCAAGATTGGAAAAACGTTGCCTGGTCTGATGAGTCTCGATTTCAGTGGCGACATTCAGATGGTCGGGTCAGAATTTGGCGTAAAAACAACATGAAAGCATGGATCCATCCTACCTTGTATCAATGGTTCAGGCTGGTGGTGACGGTGTAATGGTGTGGGGGATATTTTTTTGGGCCCACTTTGGGCCCCTTAGTACCAATGGAGCATCGTTTACTCCTCCTGTTATGTTCGTTTCTCAGGTACAGCAATGATGTTGCCGGGTCAATGTGACCCGGTGCATGTTTAATCATCCAAACGTTGTCAGAAACCAAACAATCCTAATAAATATAGTTTGTACCTCATCATCAACACCATTACTAAAAATTAAATCAGTATTTAGTGGAATGGAGTTATTCAGCCCTCCATGGATCATAGTTCAATTAGGAAAACTCATTTGTTTTCATGAAAAATACATGTTCAAAAATGTTTTTAGGAACATTGGAAAAACCTAGATATAAATTGCATTTGTTTACCATAACATGTATTTTTTCTATTTATTTTTTTGCATTTTTCATGGGGTGATGTAGATAAATATAGATGAGACACCTCTGCTGTTCATGAGTCATAAGGATTTGTATTGAAAGTAAACTTTATTTATGTTTTGTTTATAGTGTTAAGAAACAGACATTTACAAAAATGAACACGAGATGAGCACAATGTGTGTGTGTGTGTATCACGGTGTGCTTTGTGCAAATACATTTTGCACATGTCGCACATGTTGTGCTCGTCTTGAAGTCATCAGATGGCCGGCAGACACCTCTTCCTCTTCTTTTTTCCCCCAGCAGCAACCTAGAAAGATAAAGATAATGATGATTTTAGCATGTCTTTCTCCTGATCCTGATCCCCTGAAACGCACACATGCATGCAAACACACATATACACATATACATTGGCTCGGATCTACATCACTGTGGCTGCAGTGACTGGGGTCCTCGCTATGTGCTGTCTCCGTTGTATGTGCGGCACCACGTGTGCCTTCCCCAGTTCCTCGAGAAAGATGCGCCTCTTGTACAGCTTCGACACGTTCCACTCAGGAAAAATCTCCGTCCAGATGACGAACGCATTGTAGGCCGATACATCAATTATATGATAAAAGATGACCAAAGGCCAGCGCGCAGTCATTCTCTTGGTGCTGTAGGACCCCGTTACTTTGTTCAAATTGTCCCTCCCCCCCCCTTTTTTTGTGGCATTGTAATCTAGAATCATGTTTGTTTTCTTGTCCTCTCTGGTGCTGATTTCAGCATTTCTCCATTCTTTCCCTTTTTGGGGCAGTAAGACTTGAAGGCTGTGGTGTCTTTGAAGGCAAACGTGGACGATTGGGGAGCCCTGTTCTTGATCTCCAACAGTTCGGCAGCTCAGATCTGTTTTTCGGACAGTCCTGACCATTGTGAGCTTTCTCTTTAGAAGTTCCTGACCCAGGTTGTAGGATGTGAAAAAAATGTCACACATAATGTTGTGGCCCCTGAGACCCTCTGCCATGTTGAGCACAACCCTCATGCCCTGATTCTTCACTGGGGCTCCTCCAATCGGCTTTCCAGTGTAAACCTGCATGTTCAATGCATAGCTGGAGTTTGCATCACATGCTGCCCATAGTTTTATGCCATATTTTGCCGGTTTTATTGTCTAAATGGGCAGCGACCTCTGAATGCCACCAACCTTTCAGCCACTGTGACATTAGGACCTGGGTTATAGAGTAAGGGAAGACCCTCTACCCACCTATCCCACACTGTCCTAATAACTTACATTACGTTACATTTCATTTAGCTGACGCTTTTATCCAAAGCGACTTACAATAAGTGCATTCAACCATGAGAGTACAAACACAGAACAACACGAATCAAGAAAGTACAATTTCCTCAAGAAAGCCAAACTACCAAGTGCTATAAGTAAGTGCCATTTAAGTGCTACTAGAGTGCTACTTTTTTTGTGTTTTTTTTCCTTTTTTTATTCCAGTCATAGTCGAAAGAGATATGTTTTTAGTTTGCGGTGGAAGATGTAGAGACTTTCTGCTGTCCTAATGTCATTGGGGAGCTCATTCCACCATTTAGGAGCCAGGACAGCAAACAGTCGTGATTTTGTTGAGTGTTTAGTTCGCAGTGACGGAGCTACAAAAATAGCTGCCAGCTTGTCTCTCTCCCGTCTGCCAGCTCTTGTCTCCCGATTATCAAATTGGCCTGTCTCTGCATCCCACAGGCTGGCTGCCGATCCATCTTTCGCCTTATAGATTTTGACACGAATGTCTCGCTTGGAGGAACAGGTATATCACTTTCCTCATTTGATGGTTCATAATCAGTACCATTATTATCTGAATTGACCTCAAGATCGTCTTCATCTTCAGACACATGATCAAGGATGTGCTCCAGAGCCTCCAGGGCTGTCATCCTTTTGTTTCTGTTGCTCATATTGTCCTACAGTGAGCTGCTGTGTTGTATGTATCTGCAGAGTGTAATGTTGGTCGGACTCCCAAGCAACCCTTTAGGATGTTTCGCCCCTCCCCTGCTAAGTGTGGGCGGAGTTTTCCCGCAGGAAAATAAAAGTCAAAATAGTATATTTCTCGCACAAGTGGGGTAGTGAGAAAGAGTGTGTGTGTGTGTGTGTGTGTGTGTGTGTGTGTGTGTGTGTGAAATGGGGTGAAAAATTGTCTAAACTTGACACTTCTGACCCCTTATAGCCTCCACTTTCAGTGCCGGGTCAAATTGACCCAAACATAATTTCTGTAATATAAATCTGCAGGGTGGGTAGCAAATACATGATATGAACTTTTTTTTTCTTTTTTTTTTTTTTACGTTGATTACACTAATTAAGGCAAACAGAAGAAGTTTCATACAGAAAAAGTACTTTAAAATATTTGTTCTGGATTTTCAAACTTTGAAACGGGTCAATTTGACCCACAACATAACAGGAGGGTTAAACGCCACGGCCTACCTGAGTATTGTTGCTGACCATGTCCATCCCTTTATGACCACAGTGTAGCCATCTTCTGATAGCTATCTGACTAGCCAACGTTTATCAGACAGACAGATGATTCAACTTGAATCTCTAAGTGTATGTGTTGCAAACTACAGAATATTCATCTGCACGTCTCGGAGTATGGACATTCATCAGTTACAGAATTGGAAGCTCTTGGAAATACAGACAATTAAACTCCAACTAGAGTGGGGACCACAATTAAGTTCTGCTCCCGGAATCAGCCAAATTGTTTTTTGTTCTGGGAAATACTGTTCAGACTCAATGACAAACTTCAGCCATTCTTTTTTACTGACATATTGTGTTATTTTGCTTTGTGTTGTTCTTCCTTTTTACTTATGGCACAAATATACTCATCAATATACTCAAGTGTACTTATCCAACTCCTGGTTGAAACATGTTTCCTTTACTTATTCCCATATTTTAGCCACTTACAATTGCTTTCATGTTTGTTGTTGTTTTCTTTTGCACATCAAAGGCTCTCGTGAATCTTTTCAATATCACAAGAAAAACAACTTCAATAGAGATGCCCTAATAGAGAGGCCCTAATTGTAAACAACACTGACGGTAGCATTTAAGTAAAGCTGTACTTACGCACAGCAGTGCTTTGAGCTAAATACTAACAGTAATATCCTATATGCTCACAGTGATGATGTTTGGCAGATATAATTGTTACAATGTTCACCATCTTAGTAGTCTGTTAGCATGCTAACATTAATAGAACTAATCAGTTTTTGCAGGTATTTGTTTGCACGTTTCAAGGCAATCCATCCAACAGTTATTATATTTCACTTAAAACCAAAGATTTCCAGGTACATCAACTTGGAAACATATAAATCGATGCAGCATTTTGTGCCAATATATCTAGTAAATGTTGCATGGAAGAAGTGCAGAATATGACTTGCTGGTGGAGCAATAAATTAAATGTTAATCACCGAAGTCAGCAAGCTTCATCCTCTGGAGACAATACGTGTCTTTTTCAAATAGTTCATGGTAAGCCATCCAATAGTTGTTGAAATATTTCAGACTGGACCAAAGTGGACCGACAGACTAACGAGTAATGCTGCCCCGGGATCCAGGGCACCGGACTGGACGTCATTCTGAAGCTTTAAGACGATTGCAGTCACTGGTGTAGTTTTCATTACATCCAGTGGGTCCAGGCTTCCTTTCCCAGTAGGTGACTTCAATTTCCATGTCGACAGACTGAAAGCATTACTGGCAAAGTGGTGGGATGTGCCTTTAAAGTGATTCAACCTTGACTCTCCCAACTCATTATGAGCACACTCCCAGGCCGCATCTGTAATTACCGTGAACAGGTGCATCACTCAGCCGCATCGCTATGGAGTTAGAGATTTAATTTAGAGATGCTGCCCAGGATATTAACCCCGCTAATTACAACGGCGCGCTCCATGTTGAACCACGGGGATGAAACGTTGTGGACCTCAGGGCTAGGAAAAGCACACAATTACTTTCGCTTTTATTCTGTGGGGAGTACAGGTGTAGAGGACGTGGTGATTACACAGAGCGAGGCCTCCTTATTCAGCATTTTGTGTGCAAATTGTGTGATGGACAGAGATGATAGCTTTTATTATTTGAACCGATTTTGGAGTTTAAACAGAATATTTAAATACATGTACCGAAGGACTTGTCACCACTTTGGTCCGGACTGAAATATCTTGACAACTACTTGCTGGACATTGGTCATCCCCAGAGGATGTATCCTGATGACTTAGTGATACCTGAGCATCAGGATGAGCTTCACATTAATGGGTATTGGATGAAATGCCATGAAATTTTGTACACAAATTCATATCCCCTTCTGGATGTTTGGAAATATTCTGGAAAATGTTAGCAATTCTGGGGACCCCTTATCTTTTCATCGAGTGCCAGCATCATGTCAAAATATATGTGTCTTTTATGGCCAAATATGTGCAAAACAAATTACATTCCCATCAGCGTCATCTGTAGCCTACTTTGTGTTGTGGGCTGAGCATGCTATGTCCATAGAGCCTCACAGAGCGGCTAGCGTGGCCGTAGACTCTCCAGTCTTTTTTAAACATGGTTGATGCACAGAGAGTTGGCTAAACATTAAAATTAACAAGTTACTTTGAAAAAAAAACACAAACCTTTTTTTCATTTTACTGCAATTGTATTTGAAGGTGTATAAAAAAAAATAACGGTTGCTCTTCTTTATGTTTCGTATATGTGTTAACAGAAGATGTATTGATACGTAGCTAGAGAATTAAGTCCCACTTATTTTAATAGGACGAAAAAGTAAAATAAATAATTTACCATAAAATCTCAAACCTCTCTAATTATGAGTAATTCATAAAACTGCATTAATTATTGGACAGTTCTGTCCTGGGAGAGTTCACGCTACCACCAACAGTGTTGGTGGTAGTGTTTTGTTAGGAATAAAACATAGATTAATGTGTCACAAACAGTATTAAATCCTTGCACGAGAACCGAAAGGGGAAAGAGCTCTGTATTTATTTATTTATATAAAACACGACAATGATGACAATGAAATGGAGATAAAAGTGTAAAGATGCTTGAATAAATATGGAAAGATTGTCACATGATACTTTATGTATATGAGGTGGAATATGTATACAGAAAAAGTACCAGAGAAAGCAGTACCGAGGCTGCCATCCACCGCGCCATCTTGTTGTTAGTGTGTATGTGTGTGTAAATAGAACAGTTTATTTCATGTGCCTCTGCGTCAGAATATTTTTCTTTTTCATTGGAAAACAGAACAGGGCGATACTGTAGCTAGCCTGTGATCTTTATTCATCCATTCATCCTCTCCTCTTCACTCCTCGCCTCCGCACTAGGGAGCTCAGCATCTGACGGCGTTCACTGAAAACCAGCTGGAGTGACAACAAGAGGAGAGGAGAAAAGAGTAGGCGGTAGGAAAGAAAGAGGAAGTGTGTGTGGTGTGTGTGTGTGTGTGTGTGTGAGAGAGTGTGAGTGTGAGGGACAGGAGGGCAGTGCAGGGGCACAATGTGCTGACAGCAGCCCGGCCCTCAGAGCACAGCAGATGGTTCAGACTGGGCTGTCTGTGGATCCAGATCAAATCCTTACCTCTCTAATGTAACGAGCTTTGAATAAAATTAACTTTAAGGTTTCAGTTAACTTTGCCCTATTTTATTTTTGATCCCATTATGAACAATGTCGATGCGATGGTTGCTGATGTTTAGCAGGTTGATCGTTTTAGCGTAGCGTGTAACAAACATTTGCTCATTAGCCCTGAACACAGAGAACAGCTGAGGCTGGATGTCATTAGTTATGCAGTTATGTGATCATAATAGATGAGCAAACAAACATTTTGATGATGCTGAAGGGATAATAAAAGTTATTATAATTCCTCTTGAGGGGGAACGAATGTTCCTCAAGAGCACAAGCGTGACCCTCGTAGTGGCCCGAGAGGAAAAATCTGAAAATTAAAACAGTTACTCGGAATGAAAAAATGTTAACATGCTGATCTTAGCTTTTAGCTCAAAGCACCGCTGTGTCAAAGTACAGCCTCGTAGAGCTGCCAGCATGGCTGTGCACCAAAGACCCCAGGAATAGCGGCGGACTTCGGAAAGAATTTGTCCGAACGATGTAATTACAATTTATGTCACGTGATGACATGGGCCCCCCACCCCCCCAAAAAAAAAAGAACAAACACTTGAATATCATTACGTCACAAACGTTTCTAAAATAGTAGCCGAATCCAGAGATCGAACTAGCCTGGCCCGAGGGCTGGGAGGCGGGGTTAAAGGAAACGCTGGTGCCCTTGCTCTATGGGCCCTATTGATGTTTGTGCGTGCTCGCATGTTTCTTTCTCTCACACACACACACACACATCCAGGTGGGAGACGGAGGTATAGTTTGACCCTTTTGAAAGTGACTCACCAATTTTAACTCACCAGCTATCTCGTTATACCTGGACATGTCATCGGAGTGAAGTTGTGGTTCCTGATATTTTTACAGGTCCAAACTTTCTGAAGTATTTTACTTGGCAAAAATATTTTCTTTCCATAAACATAGCAGAGATCTATAACAATTTCCAAAAGTAACACTTACGGTAGCGTTCAGAGTTTTAGGTGTTTTTTTTTTTGGTAATAGTTACATTAACACGTATTGGAAGCAACCCAGCAATAAACAGAAGAAGTACTTGCACTAAAATATCTTTTTGTGGTGATTTACAAAAAAATGTCTGTCAACCTTATAGTCTGTCACTGCTTAAGTTCATAGATATGTTGCAAAACAAGGATCGAGGGCTGAAAAAAGCAGCTCTGTTATGGACTGAGAACATGACACCCACGCCACTTCTCTGGCACACTCATTTAAACTTCCGGCAGAGCTGAAACCACCTGTCAGCCCCAGACTCCCCACTCAACTCACACTTCTCTGTCTTGTGTTAGTTTGAATGTGTCTCTTCTCCTCTTCCTTTCATTCCAAGAACCTCTTGCATCCGTCGTTCCTTCCCTGGACTTCAAAGCCAGCTTGCACCGATTGGACAGGTGAGAGCTTTGCAAGTTTCATTTTGTACTTGGTGTCACATAACATCTGTGTCACGGAAATGATGGAGGCCAGTCACCTCAGATATTTCTGTCCCTTTTCTGATGCTCTCTCTCTAACACGCTGTGGTGGAAATCATTTTTTTTTTTGCCATCTCCCACACACACACACACACACACACACACACACACACACACACACACACACACACACACACACACACACAGAGGGAGAGCTCCAAGTTGCCATGGCAATCTGATGATAATGAGTTATGATTGAATGGCTGAGAGTAGAAGTGTACATGTGTTTTGATTGCCACAGTGTGCTGCATAGCCATTGATTTCTCCTTTCACGGCACAGACCTGCTGCAGTTATTATCATTTCTGGTGAGCTGAGCTAAAGTAATTGCAGCCAATAAAATTTAAGCATAGTGTGTTGCGTCATCCAGGGGGAGATGCAAGTGATTTCATGAGTGTATATTTTGTCTCTCTACACCTTCAAACAAGGCGATGGTGTTTTTGTTCCTTTTTTCATGAACATTTTGCATCGGGAAGACATCTACAATGTCTGTCAATTTACACGGTTTAGCCGGTTTAAACAATAATGTGCATCGGTGCATTGTGTGTAGTACCAGAAATCCCACACTGAAAATAAAATTGATAACTGTCAACTAAGTGGTCCCTGAGGCGTCATAATGTGATTCTTTTCCTTTTCCGAACACTACTTGCAACGACTTTCGCGCAAAACATTCCGTTACGATGCAGCTGCGTTGCCTGGCTGCGGTGGTTGAAGCTATGGCTTATGTGACTACAATAGACGTGTTGGGACTCCTGCAACAGTCCATCTCAATCTGCTTCAGCAGCATTCGATTAGAGTGATATACGTTAACTAGCTCTGCTGGTTATCTATCTAGATGCATTGATACAGCTGTTCTGGCCATTATCTCTTAGAAATGTGTTCATTTGCTTTTAATTGCTCTCGTGTTTTTACTTAAAGTTGATCATCGTTATTTCCTTGTTCAGATGCTGGGTATTAAAACAAGGCCAGTGGCCAGTGATTGTCGACCTGGGGGAAAATAAACACATCATAAAACCAACTTCTCAACTTCTAAACAGTGCTAAGCAGTTCAAGAGCCATTACAGGAAAAATTATTTACACTTGTTTTTCACCATAACAGCTGCACAGATCTTATTCGAAGTGACAAAAAGCGAATGCTTGTATGCAGTGTGGATTTAAGCCAAAATACAAAAAGATTAGCTGATATACAATGTTGTGCAAAATGCAATGGTGATACTATTGTTGGATTTTTTCCAAATCGATTGTGTGATTCCTCTGTCCCCTTTACTCTGGGTGCCATATGTGTGTATTGCCATAACAGCCGAGGACAAAGCGGACACCTCCTGGTCTGGAAAGTGAAGCCAATGAGGAAGTGGCTTAAAGCTACATTCTTACTAACAGCCAGCTGGGGGCGGCTCCTCTGGCTGCAAAAAAAGAAGTCTGATCGTTTAGAAGTCTGTGAGAAAATTCCTCTACTTCTCACTTGATGTATCACCTCAGTAAGTTTATGGTCTCAATCGCTTGTTTCAAGATTTCCACAATACAGCACGATGTTCATTTAGTAAATGATGCTCCCATTTAGAGTAACATATATGATAAAGACAATAAAGCAGGGTATGCTTTTGGGGGTGGCTATCTTGTTCAGTGTTAATGAATGTTGTCACCGTGGCTACATCTAATTCTTATATACAGTCCATGTCAAGGAAACATGGATGTGTTGTGTGTGGCTTTGAGGTGGATGATTAGACCAAATTGTGATCTCTTTTCAATTTTCACTCTCTAAATACCTGAGCAACCGTGAAAGATCAGATCAGCAGGGTGAAACCAGGCAAGCTTGAAGTCAGAATAGGCTCTGGTATTTCTTAGCTGTTATTCAATGTTTTATGTAACTTTAAATGCAGATGGACATCAAGTTTCCTTTCAGGGAAATCAGTTTATATTCTAAAATCAGTTTTGTCTGATTGTTTAATGGACAAAAGAAATAGAGCAGTTTCTCACACCTGCAAAATGGTCAAATAAATTGTGGATGGTGACGAGACATGTGAGCTACAGAAAAATCTAGTAAAACGTATTATTTAATTGGCAAAACATGTATTAATGGTGTTCAAAAGTCACACTAACATAGACGTCCAAATTGTGTATCATCTTTGTAAGTGTGTTGGTTTTTGATGTTACATACCAACTGCAGAAAGGGCACAGTGAGTTAATTAGTACATAGTATGCACTGTTTACAATTTGTATGTAGTATGAAATCAAGAGACAACATTGTCAACAGAGAAAAAGGTTTATTAAAGATAGTATTCAATGGTAACCTGGAAGGAGCGAAATGGAAAAGTGAGAAATACAAATGAACAGACCAGAAGTTAAAGAAAACTATAACTTTTGAATTGTTTTTACAACCTATTTAAACAATTGTAATTCATCTGTATTATTTCAGGGATAAACCCCTTTAGATGTGCCCTGCTTTATTGTTTGTGCACTCAATCTCTCCGTCTAACTAACTGCAGTCAGCAAAGGAAGCATTCATTTAACAAGTATTCATCAAAGTGCTGTATTTTTGCACACACACAGAAGGTGCAGTGTTTACTCCTAAATATTGGCACATTACTAAAGATCAGGCCACAACACTAAATATTTACACTCTGGTGAGTTACAGAACAGCAATGGCAAAAATCATTTTGATGTTTGTCCTTGTGTGGAAATAACAGAGGTGGAAAGTGAGTAGGCGCATGTGATTTGTTTCCAGGCATGTAACAGATGTATGCAAACATCTAGAAGAATTTATTCATAAAACCAAACTACATTTAGCAAATCATACAAAACCTTCCCCCATCATATAAAAGCAGAGTACTTTAGGAGAGATTCTCTTTTGTCTTCTTGCATTCACTCAAGGAATTATCAACATAAGCAAGTAAAGACTTACTTTTACTGCAAATAGAGAAATTTATGTCACAAGAAAAAGGCGTGTTTTGTATGTGCACTTAGATGATCTCATTGCAAAGAGATATTGTGACCTAATAATATGTTCCCCAGCGCCCTGTCTGTTACTGAAATAGAAGCATCACAGTGTGAGCACCGCATGGGGTCATAGGCCCAGGATTAAGATTTAATGATGTACACGTATGCTGTGACAATGCATGTTAAATAAACAGGGAACCACTGAGAGCTTTTATAAGGCGATACACACACGCACACACACCACACACACACGCACACACACACACACACACACACACACACACGCACACACGTACACATATGCCCAGATTGAACTCTTTCTGAAATGCTGTATCTGGGACATTCTGACAGTTAGACATAACCACACATACACACATCTCACATGAATAATGATAACAGACTCACTCCAGGGTTAATGTGCTCCATTTAAGTATTTTTTCTCTGATCGTACATATATGCACAGACACAAGAGGAACATGACAATAACTGTATCCAGCGAGCTGCTAAAATATTCATTTCCATGTGAAAGCACAGTCACCAATTTAATCAGCAGGTCCCTCGAGATGTATTCATCTCTAATATGACTTAGTCTAGACTAAGGCTGGTTTGCAAGGATTAATATTTAAGCCTGATTAAATCATGGTTTAAGTTTAAATGATGTCGCACCATGCTTTGCAGCCTAAGGTTAACCCCCCGCCTTTATAGCCTACTTATTAGGTCCCCGACAGCAGGCACATTTTTGCATGTATTTACTTTATTTTTATTAAGCAAGCATCAAAATTATTCAATCTGTTTCATTTTGATTTAAACTTGGATTTAGTACATTTTAATTGTGCAACAGAGCTCTGCTGAATTTAAAGTTGAGTTGAGCTAAGTTTAAACCTAGTTTTGGTAAACTCTGATTATCCTAGATTCAATTAATCCTTGGTGGTGCAACCCAGTTTAAATATCTGTATGCATCATCATCACATCATACATAAGTGGGAACACATAAAATGAAAATAGATGAAAACAGAAGATGCTACATTTTTTATGTACTTTGACCAGCTGAGGTTTGAATATTTTGAGGATCCAGATTAGACTAACTAAATAATGTGAAGAATGTGCGTGTCCTTCAAACTGTTCAGATTTAGTTATGATTTCACATAGTATTGATATTCAAAAGTGTGTGTGTGTGTGTGTGTGTGTGTGTTGTGAAGGTATTTTAAGATGTACCATATCTGTGTTTTCATTGTACAATTTGTGCATGTGAGTCTCTGCACAAATCTATGAAACAGCATTAAAGTAATCTGAGGAAATGTACATTTTAAATGTTTCTTTTCTCTTTGTTGTCCTTGTTTGTTTGTATTTCTCATCCTTCATTTTTGTAGTCCACGCATGACATAAGACTAAACTACCCTTGAGAGTGAACCTGTGGTGGCTGGGATACACAGATGTTTTGCATTTGGGCTAATTACTTGCATGTCTATATATACACAGACTGTGCTTGCTTTCCGTTTCCCTTGTGTGCGTTAAAAAGGTCCATGTTGCTGCCTGCATGAAATGAAATAGTATTCAGATTGTTGTGTGGACATTTTTTTCTTGTTCTTTCCAAGAAAGCCTTTTCAGAAAAGGCACCCACAGCTTTGGATTTGATCATTGAACAACAAACTAATACTTCTTACAAGGGATTTTTTTTGAAAGAAAGATTTCTCTGCAAAGCGATAGTCTGTCTGGTAAACCGATTAATCAATGTTAACCTGCTGGTGACTTGGAGTTCAGCATCATTTTGTCAGGTTAAAGCAGCCCTGGCTCTTCTTTCGCCACGTCCTCAAGCTGCCTGTCGTAAAAATCTCTTGAAAAGATGCTTCATTGAAGGGAATTACATGTACAATGAAATGCACATAATGGCATTTTCACCATTTAAAATGGTAGGGTATTATAAAGATGTTGGAAACCTAAAATACTGTTCACATGAAAATCATCATAACTGCAAAAATGGAAAGATTCCACTCTCAGTCACTTGGATTGAATCCCAAGCGACGACCAAATTAAAGCACACACTTCCGGTTTTCACAGCTGTTGTTATTTTAGCGCGTTCCCTCATTATCTTTAGTACATTATCACATTATCGGATACACACTGCAGCGTCGCTCTCATACACTGTTTGAGCCCCGACACACCGATAGTCCACCAACACACGGGGTCTTTACTCATCTGATAAGACCTCTTCTACGGACTGTGTGGGCATGAACATTGATTGACATCTCCCTCGCCTCTCCTGTTAGGTTAACTTACACTGTGATCAGTAGGTGTTCTCCAAAACCCGAGCAACAGAGGCCAGATTTGGTCTAATTGGGCGTGGGCACCACTTTATATTTAGATAAATATGAATCAGTTTTGAAATAAACAGAAACGCTTTCCAAATAAGAGACTGATGCTGGTAACACCGGAGTTTGCTCCCTGTCCATTTGAAGCAGGGTGAAACATATTCGCTCGCAGTCACAATTTGCTGCAAGCGATCAACTTTATTTGTGCAGCACATTTCATTCCAGTACGAAGCACAATGTGCTGCACAACGCACGAGCAACCACAGAAGTTGCGTAAATGATACACAGGAAATAAAACCAAGATATGGTCACAACATTTTTTAATAATTAAGATCAGCAACAAAACCCCACACTGACCATCTGTGTCTATGTGATTTGTGTAGCATGTCCTGGATGCAGCTTGACATCTTCATGGATCCTTTTTTTCATGTATATTCACATTTGTATGTATAATTTTGTCATTTTGATTGTCTATGCCGTAGCTTCATTGTGTAGGGTGTTCTGTACTCACGACATCTATTACATCTCTGTTCATCGCTTTCTCTTCCTGAGGTTTCTTCCATTCTTTTGCTGTTAGAGAGTTTGGAGGTTTTTTTGGGGGGGATTTTGGCTTATATAATTAAAATTGACTTGACCAATACGTATTGTAGTTTGCTGTCTGCCTGTACATTAACATGACTGATCCACAGCAGATAAGTGCAGGACTCTATCACTACGCATTGTATAATATTTGAAAATGCTGTTTCCCTCAGGAAGATAATCCACTTAATACTTTATGTGCTCTTAAAAAAGCACACACACACACACATTGATTCCACAGAGACAGCGTTTACTTTCTGCTCTTGAACTTGACTCTTTACACTCTTATAATTTGACATGCTATAAATTGCAGACTGTATGATATTAACCAACTCACCAGACTCTGAGCACATCGCAAGCTGACAACATTTCATGCTTGTTCGCGTCACTAAGCTTTTGAGTAGCACAGCATGTCTTCTCTTCAACAATCCAAACCAAATAGTCCGGTCAAATGGTCAAACCAATAGTGTGATGGATTTGTGGTACATCTCTTTGTAAAATAAATATTTCCCCATGCTTTTAATTTTCTCTTCACAGGCATGTGTCAAATATGTAGAGCTTAGATCTTTTGACATAGTACACTGTAAAGAATGATGCAACTGTTGTCTTGTTTGTTGAGCCAAAAAAAAAAACACAAGGGATCATTTTTCCAGCAGAAACTTCACATTAAAAAAATTCCAACAAATGCTTGGATGTGTGTGCGTCCATGTATTTGTGGGCATGCAACTGGGCCTCTAAAAGAAATATGTGCATACTTGTGATTGATCCAGAAATGATTGGTAAGATTGTTCATTTTTAAATCCAGCACATATTACATAATTTCACAAGCATTTAACATTCAGCCCAATTAGTGTAAATTATAAGATTGAGTTATTGCTTCATAAAAGCACTTTGACAGTCAATGTGAACAAAGAAATGCGATAATTTAATTAAAGGGTTAACAAGGTACACAGCTTCCTAATTTCACAGACAACAGCATATTTGATGGCTAGTGTAAATAAACATATCATAAGTGACAGTAATAAGAAGAAATAGAGTAAGAGACATGCAGTAGGCATTTTGTTGTTGTTTTGTATGTTAATGAAATGTAAAAACACATGAATCCAAGGGTTGTGTTGGTTTCACTTCACTGTCACCATCCAAGTGATTTATGGCTTTTCTTGCCAGTCTTGTGGCTGCACGGGCTGCTGACTTGACCTCAGTGCCGTAAGTCCCTCCTGTGCTCGCTACAGAAAACACACTTGCAGTAATAGGCTGTGAGATTCTGGGCAACCTTCAGCTAATTTATTGTCCTTACACCTTAATAGTCCTTTGATACTATCGTAAACAGTATCACTCAAGCTGGACTCCCTTCCTCTTGCGTGACTTCCTTTTTACCTCTGAAAACTCCCAAGCAGCAGAGATTAATGGTCAGTGATTAGATGGAAACTGAAATTATTTGTCATGTTTGAATATGCTCCCTTTATGTTTGTCACATTTGTCAGGGGTTGAAATGTCTCAGTTTCAATTACCAACGTGTTGACGTGTACTTCTCTTCCTAAAACGTGATGTCCTCTGGATGGTGCAAGTGTCAGTGCAAGACAAAAACTCCTGCTTTGATTTCTGTTTGTGCTTACAGAGTATGTATTCATTTACCTTTTCCTGCTGGACATAAATAGAAAAGACTGACACCTCAGTTCTGCACACAACCAACAAATACTGTATTTAACACTCCATAGGCCTACTCTTTTGGTCTCCATGACAACAAAGACATTTTGTTCCTTGATTTCTCTGATGCTGTGGGAGCCACATCCATACTGTGTGTGACTGACAGAACATGTGCTGTGGAAAACAGCTAAATACTTTTAGAATCAAAGACATGGATTTTTATTGAAGACAGACATGCAGGTGACAAGTATTGTGGATGCAATTCTGAATACATTGTTTAAAATGATATTCTCAATTTATACTTTGGGTAACATTTTACCACACGGTACATAAAGAACTTTGGAGTTACTGAAGAATTACCCGATAATCAATTAATCATTACTGATTTACTTAATCATTAGTTATGCCAGGCAGGTTCAGAAAACACAATAGCTTTTATGATAAGATGGTCACTGTGTCAGATTAGACGATTATAGAGTCATAAATAAAATAAAAAAATTAAGTTGTGGTCGTTATCCACGTTTGGCATCTGTGGTGCCTTTAAATGTCTCATGTTAAAAGACTCCATTTGGTCTTTAAATCTACAAATGTGTTGATGATAACATCAATGGACACACATTTTAAAAGCATGGATAAATGTAATGAGACAAAAGCTCAGGCGATTGATGACGAACATACGAAAGGAGACAGAACAAGGGTGGACGGTGAGAACAACAGAAAAGACTAAAGTAATTCAGACATGGTTATCTGAATTTCATGGCAGTCCGTTTAATAGTAATGAAAAGGTAAGATATTTTACTTGAAACAAATGTGAACGTCATGGTGGCATTGAAAAAAAAAAGCCAGGGGATCATCGAAGTCATTAGGCTGCATCCTCTTAGGGATCTCCAACAAGTAGCATTCAGTAATAATTCTGATAATTCTGTGCCTCAGTAGATTCATGAGATCTCAGTCATCAGAAAAAGGCCAAATGGTCATTGTAGCGTATTAAAAGCTCCAGCTGCTCGAACAAAGCCTGGAGGTTATGCAGCTGGCTTCCACTCGCCTTATAATTAGTTGTCTAAAGCAGAATGACATGGATTACTATGTTTCACATTGCACCTATTAATCAACTGAGCAATTGCATAGTGATCTTTGTTCATACGTAGACCTGTTTGACTGAGGTCCGAGGATGTTGTGAGTAAAAGTTCAGAATGACTAGCAGTACAGAAGTCAATCTTAACAAAAATGTAAAAATGAAACCGTAAAAAGCACCCTCTACGCCTATTGAAAAACAGAGAGGGGAAATCCACACATTGCTGTGGAAAAATCTTTCAGATTTACTCACAGCGAAACTCATCTAAAGAGATGTACATTTAGCAGGATACTTCACTTACTGGAGGTGGGAATTACCATAATTGTCTCTCCTTCAACTTTAATGTGTGCAGGAGATGCACAATGTTCTAAACAAACCATTACGTTTAGACACAAGCCGAAAGAGTTTACAATGCTGTTGCATGCCATAATTAGCGAGGCAAGAAATGAAAGTCGTAGTGGTGAAAACAAAGCCATCAATGGCACACTGTTTTAGAATAAACCGAGGCACGCTGAATATCAAGTTAGAGCTATCTAAAAGTTTAATTTCCGGTCTGCTGAATATTGCTCTGATCCTCTGTGTTACAACCATTTACATATCAAAGTCCTGTTATTGTGTTTCTCTCTTTTTATTTGCTTAAAACAGGATGTGTTGTCTTTTCTCTCTTCAACACCCTTAAGTGTTTTCAACCTAAACCCTGCACATAAAGCCCAACAGAGAAAGCAATGATACAAAACAAATGTTAGTGTGTCTTATTTGCCAAATTAGTGTGTGTTCCCACATCAGTATTTTGTGGAGTATCAGAGACACAATAAACCATACATTCCATTTGATGGTCCATGAAATGTTTACAATATCAACAGTGTAGAGAAGCAACCAATTAGTCCCTCATTTTGTAGTTTATGTATTTTGGCTCAAAAGCGCCACAGATCCATGTTTTTAATCAGCTTGAGAAAACAAAGAGTAGATGGATAAAAGCTTTACTAAAAAAATATTCTGGTGAAATATGTTGACATTCAAAAGCTGATCAGGAATGTTTTCAAAATGAAAGTTGCAGATGCATGTGAGGGACTGACCATGCCTCTTCCTTGTGTTTTAAAAGCCCAAATAGGCCGACTTTTAAGTTTTACCAGCATATAGTGTATTTAGACCCTCACAAACTGTCACAAGTTTTATCTGGGGGGCCATGAGATTATTAACAGAACAGAAAAAAAACATTTCTGCCACACCAAATTATCCATATTGTTTCCTCCAGTAATTTTCTGCCTTTTCTTGTATCCCATACTTCTTAAAAACTATTTAAACAGGAACATAAATCACAACTGGTTGATACAGTACATCTAACCAGTAAAGGGGGTCTTAAAAGTATAGACATTGCTTTGTTATAAGGGATCACACGAGGAAAAGTATTAATGTGCACAGATGAATCAAAGGGACTGTACAAAGCTTAATCTAAATTGTTTTAAAAAGAGAGGATATATAGTCCTGTGCAGTAGTACATAATGTCTCAGCTGTCGTGATTACATGTATATCTTTTTATTATTATACAACTTATCACTGACAAGTACACTTTAGTCCTCCTTTATCTGCCATTATACCACTGTTGCTGAGGCTGGCAACAGAAGAGATGTCTGCACATGGTAACTAACAATAAATACACACACTCTCTCACACTACGCACTAAAATCTCCCCTACTGAGTCTCCGTGATTTGTCATTCTCCTCTCCCACACCAGTGAAAGGACCTCGTGACGACATGTGTCATCCATTACAGAACATTTTGTTGAGTTGCTTTTCTCTTTTCTATGGCAACCTGCAATTATATTAGCATGCTCTGAGAAGTCGATCCACACTGCCAGCCGCACATTAAAGGCAATCAAAAGCTTTTGAACAGACTTGTCAGGACCAAATTGAACGTTTGGGCACTATTGATATGGATGGCTAACTAAAAAAAAAGCCTCAGAAAGACTCTTTAAACATGCAAGTAAATGTGTTACATATTAACCTAATTCTATCATTTTAAAATGAGTATTGGGGGAATCGGGTTAGCATGACCAGTATCTAGTGTATTTGCTTTCAAAAGGTTGCTGTTTAACAACAATGACCAAATGAGATCATATTCAAGGCACCTCATCTCACATGGTAGTGATATTTAGTGATTTGGTGCTCATGCCTCATAAAATTAAAGACACATTTCCCAGAAACCATGCTGCATCCCTCCAACTGACTGGCTTCTCTCCACATGCATTTGTTTTTAAGAGCAAAAAAGAGGGCGAGTGCTCGTAGCTGCGAACTGAGAATTTTCTTTTTGCTCATCTCACCATCTGCCATTGCGAGAAAACATTAGTTCCTTCTGTGCTTTAGGATCAGCAGCCCTCCTCTGTCATTTTTTGTGCCATAAAGCAAATCCAGCGGACCCCCTGTGAAATCTTAACCCGGTAGCAGACAAAATGTAGCTGAAAATCCGGTTGAAGCTGCCAATTGTCTTGGCAGTGATATCTTTGTTTGTGGTAATTATGTTAATGTATCAAACTCAACGATGGTAGTGATTTGTCAATGTTAAAGTGCTACACACCTAATCTAATGACACTGACTGCAGAATGTCTTGTAAAACATGTTAGCACCAAATAAAGGCAGTGATGTCCTGCAGTGAGGACAAACTTGAGCAGAATTGATGGACAGATGAATTTTTGCAGGCAAATATTGGTATCTTCACCCAGACCTTCATCCAGTTTTCCCTTTTCTTCAAACAAAAAAAAAAACAAATTAACACATAACAGCAAGAGTAAATTGTAACTCAAATGTGCCCTGTGGGGTTTGAAAAATTATATGTTTACATTCAGTATAACTCACTAAAGGTCAAATGTTGAATGCATTTCCTTAAGCATTAAACATTTGTAGAGCTAATTACTTCTGAAGATTTGTGGACTTTGATTCTCTGTTACAATCATTTAAAATGTGCATTGAGTATACCTTCAGTATCTTGTGTAGCCAAGAAGTGTTAACGCGAGTTAATGATGTAACATTCTCTGCTAATGTTAGCTCTACAGGTGTTTATGTAGAAACAGAAGGTTTTTAGAAACGTATATATCCTTCCAACTTCTCCAGGTAACGAGTATGACTATTACACAATGTTTAACCATGACTACCTCCAAATCACCCCCCCAAAAAAGTGAAAATGAAGAGGAAAAATAATAAAAATCTGAAACGATTGCAGGAGAGTCTACAGAGCAATTTAGTTTTTGGACAATTGAATTCATCATCTGAATCCGCGAGCACTTGCACAACTTGAAATGACCCCATGGTCATTTCAGAGAGAGGAATCTTGGCCACATAAATTTAGATAAATATTTTTTTTAAGTGAGTCAATTTCACTGTTTGGTATTAATTTGCTCATTAGCTTCAAATCCGAAAGGGCTTCCATATTATCTCAGCAAGAAAAACATGATCAACAAATGCTTTCTAAAGACCCAGACAGACAAAACCATGTCATCCCTGCATCATTTTATCAGGATGTTTTTAAGCTTTCTAGTCTGAAACTTCACAGACGCTTTGATAACAGCAATTATAGCAGAACCGAAACTAAAGGCTTATCTTGGTTAAAATGAAAGAGTCCATGAAGGTAAAATAGCTTGTGCTGCCATGGTTACAGTGTAAAATGGAAAAAAAAAAAAGTATCTATTATCCAGGTAATTAGTCCATATCAAATACAACAATATATAATTCAAACAACCCTCCTCAACCCCAGTCCACTATACCTCGCTGGCTTTCAGGTGAATATGTGAAATAACCATCTATCACATTCTGTTCTCTGGTTCAAGAGGCCATTTAATAGCCAGAAGGTTGCTGGCTTGATCCTTGACATGGAGACATTTCAATTACGGCACTCACCATCAATGTCACTGTGTCCTTGAAACCCCAAATTGATTATTTTATTCTATGAGCACAATGGAGACATTGCATGTGGAGATATTTCAGAAAATAATTTACATTTTTTTTTGTTTCTCTGTTTTAATTCTGCTCTCACACAGTTGTGATTATCACCAGTGTGTTAGACTGCATTTGTTTCGCTGCCTTGTCTAAAGTTCATACAGAATTGGAAATCCAAAACACTCAGAGCCACTGAAAGATGCAGCTGAGTGTTTTCCATGGAAACAAGGCTCACATCATTGTCTTACTTGCTATCATGCTGCAGAAATAGCTCACAGATTGCTGACTGCAATGGCTTAGCATTTTTGAATTTCTCTCAATGGGAGCATTTCCATTGATGTCTTTGTGGCCATAAACAGTGTTAACATGTTCCAGGAACAGCAGAAGACATGCGTCACTACCCTTCATCCAATCAGGTGATTTCATGGATTTTTTTCTTTTTATACATTTTGATGAGTGGCGAATTACTTCAAGTCAGTTATTGTGGTGTTTCCTGTTTTCAGTTTTGTTCTCTAAGAATACCCACACAATGGCAGGGTTAAGAACTTTGTATGCCTCATTGATTTATGGCCAACCTATCAAAAGGCCTCGCTGGGTGATCAATCATCCCTGCACTCAAAACACTATCCTGCATATAGCTGCCGCTGGAAATTGTCTAGCCTGGATCCAGGGGCCGTTTAAGAAACTGAATAAGATGGGGCATTTAAAAGGAGGCTATTTTTGGAAGATGAAAAAAAACTACACTTGCATTTAAAGCCCTGGTTTTTGGTAATTATAAGCTGCATATTATAAATCTTTCCATTGTTTGTTCAATAAAGTAATGCCAAATGAACAACTATACAAAAATAAATATTTTAATGTGAAATAATATAAATAAATACCTGCTATTTGTAACTCCAAATAGCCTACAGGCATGGGCAGATTATGAGACAAAGGGCTCCTGTACACATGATAAAGGCCCTTCACCTCGTTTTCAGTCTGTGTAGTTTTTTCTTTTGTTGGAGGTCGTTTTGTCTCTCTTTGTGGTTGTTTTCTGTCTGTTTGAAGTTATTTGGCGTCTGTTTGTGGTCGTCTTGCTTCTTTCTGTGGTTGTTTTGTATCTATTTGAGGTTGATTTGCATCTGTTTGTTGTCATTTTGCTTCTCTTTGTGTATCTCTGCGTGGATGTTTTGCATCTTTGTGGTACTTTTATGTCTCATTGTGGTCATTGTGCCCATTGTTGTAGGGATGTTTTGCATCTGTTCGTGCTTATTTTGGGTCTCTTTTCGTTGTCGTTTTGGGTCTCATTTTAGTCGTTTGATTGACTTTCCAATAAGAACAATAAAAGCTCCTTCATAGAGAGACTCTGGTCCAGGCGCCCTGGCATATTGATATCTAATTAAAGCAGCTCTTAGTATTCAGACTGTTGTTTATTTGCAGATAGAATGTTGTAATGGATTCTTGCTTTGAGCCCATCAATGCCCTGAGGCAATTCTTTGGTCGCTGCCCATGGTGCTGAAAGTAAACAGGATCGCCAGCGGCCACACAGGCCCCTACAAATCAGCCGTGGAAACATCACAGCATTTTTGGTCTAAAATGTCACAGCTTGATTAACCAGCATTTCTGGATTATTGTGCAACCCATACGGTCATTTAGATGTTAAACTTTAGTGGAGATGTGAGTCACACACATCCTGCAGCCGCCTCAGTGCCTCACAAATTGCACCCAGCAGGGAACCGGACCTAATGCCTTGTGGAGCGTTTGAGAGGCGCAGGCGCAAATGTCCGAGTTTTATGAATAGTTTGTTTTCCAGAACAAAGTCCCAGGCATGCGACGCGGAGAGATGCAGACGATGATTTTCCCTGTCAGCCCAACATCCCAGTGTTGAGACTTGCTTTTAAAAACATCGCTCCTCCACCAGCTGCAGTTGTAGACTAAACTGTTGTCTCACTTTGTTGTCTCTGTGTCTGACGAGGTGCAAATCCCAAAGGAACCTCCTCCTCCTCTTCCTTCTCCTCCTCCTCCCCCTCCTCCTCCCCCTCCTCCTCCTCCACATCGTCGTGGTGCCGCAGCAGCCAACGCGGTGTGTGCGTCCTGCAGCAGCTGCAACAACAACAGCAACAGCAGCAGAAACGGCACCTGTCGTTTTTTTCTGCACGAGCTGATAACCATTTTAGGAGTAAATCAAGGTATTCTCCGAAATAATTCTCGGCGGGGATCCATAAATACCGATGGCTTCATGTGTTGATATTTGCGCCTCTGAAAATTACGCATCGGTAAGTTCCTCTGACTTGTTTTTTGCACGCCTGGTGCTGCGCGCTTTCACTCACATCTTTGACTTTCGCTGCGGCTGATCACTTAAGCGGGCTGTCACCGAGCCCGATGCTATATGTGAAAGTGACCATATATTTATCCCTAAATGCCAGCAGGCAAGCCGGAGATGAATTTCGTGTGAGAGAGTGTTCAGCAGCGAGACGCTTTTCTTGCTCATGTTTTTTCCATGTGCAAAGCGAAGGTCACCCACATGCATTGATGAATTAAACGTTTACGAATGCGGGGATAAAGGGGGAAAGGCAGGGCAAAATAAGCCTATTGATTCCGCACCACCAAGGGGGGAAACATTTGTCACTGATTGATTGTAATTACGACTGTTGCATTTTTCTCCCACCAACTGTCATTTTGCAAGCAGTATCCAAATAATAACAAAATAGCCTAACTCTAGATATAAACGGTTCTTGTCATGCAGCCTTTATGGCCTGTGTGATTACGGCACAGGGACAGTCATTGAACATATTAACAAAGCTGCAAATAACTACAGTAATGATTTTGATTGGCACACTGACAGACATGCAATCCCTTTTTACAGGCATTAACACACTTGCATCTGGGTTAATTGCAAGCGTCCTCGTGTCTATCAGGGATCGTTTTAAAGTGAAAATTAATTATTAATGCACCACCATGTTCAAAGGAATTCAACTCACACGAGAAGGAAGCTGATGTGTGGAGACGTATCTTTAAAAAAATCCCTTTACTATAGAGATGAATAAATAAGGAGAGATTTTTCTTCTCTTGTTTTTCCTGTGTATCTGCATCTAGACACACACAGCTTATGCACACACACACACACACTTACACAATCTTCCCATCAAGGGTTGGAGTCTGTTTTGGGGTGTTCCTTGTATAGTGTTTGATCACGTTCAGTCTCTTACAGTTGCGTTCAGCCATTAATTATGATCGGAAAATCCTCATGGATACTGTGTCTTGTATGAAGTACTTCTGGGTAAAATAAACAACGCCTTGCTTTCAGCAAACCCACACATCTCCACTTCCTCCATTTTCATAGGTACTGCTGGTACTGGATATCATTTGATTTTTTTCTTAAATTTCCATCACTTTAAAGCTCCACAGACTTCTATCCCGTGCTGGGCAAAGCAAATACTTTTGCTTCCTTGCTATAGTTTTTATGGTGGGCCCCGTCTGTTGTTTCCTGCACCAGTGTTTCCTCAATACCAGCACCTTTTTACTTCACTTGGAGCCTCCAGACACATGGCTGCTGTGACATTTTGGATTAGAGGGAAAGAAATCATGTCTGACAAGTTCCTCTCCCTGTCCTGCTGTCTGTCTGAATGTGTGTTTTTCAGTTTAAACGTGCATCCTGACAGTTTGATTTCAGTTATCCCTCCCCTAAATCTCAGGGTCTTTCCTCTGAGCACGGTCTGTGCTATTACTTGATAAAGCATCCGAGAGATGCTTCAGAGGTAATTGGATTCAGTACTAGAGGGAAGAGACACAGAGAGGAATGTCTGTGTGCATGAATTAGCTTAGCTAGCTTAGATGTGTGTGTGTGTGTGTGTGTGTGTGTGTGTGTGTGTGTGTGTGTTCTCTGCTGTTTGACTGGTTGTGTATATGTATCTATGTGTGTGTGTGAGCTGTGTCTCTGCTGGTGCTGGCCAGTGTGCTTTGTGTTTGCAGTGAATCATTGTGCTTTCAGGAAGTTATGTGGATGAGTGAGACATGAAAGGAGGGGGGGTTGGGAGGTGGGGTGCATGTTTTAAAGTCTGACCCGATGCTTATAAATTTGATTTCTCAGAGGAAATTTATTTGATCTTCCCAAATGTCTTACCTTTGGTAATCAACTTGTCCTTCATCTATCCATGCTTTTGCTTCAGGATTCTGCTCTAATTTAGAGAGTGCAGGTGATGACACATCTTTTGTGGTTGTATATAACCTCAGTGAAAAAACATCAAACGCTTCCTCTGTGATTTGATTAAGGGTGTTTATATGAGTGTAGGATTCTGTTGGGATAAAAGTATTTGTTGTAGGGCTGTAATGAAATATTTTTTTGTAATCTTTAAATCTTATCTTCTTGATTGTTTGTTTGTCTATAAAACATCAGAAAATAGTGAAAAATGCTCATCACTATTTCCAATATCCCAATTTAATCATCAAATTGCTTATTTTGTCCAATTTACATCCCCAAACCTCAATATACTCATTTTACCATCAGATAAGACAAGCAGCAATGAAAAGCAGCAAATAATTACAACTCTAAAATCAAATAGTTATTCTGTCAGTCGACTAATCAATCGACCGCCTTCTTGTTTCAGCCCCGGTTTTCAATGGCCTCTATTTCTCCAGGTTTATCAGTTGAATACTGTTCAAAGGTTTCCTATGATGAAATATAAAGTAACTAAGTCGACAAATTGTCTTGTTCAGCAAACTTCTTTTTTTTTTTTTTTGCGTCTGTGATTTCCAGAAGTAAACGTCTCATTCATTTTTCGTGTAGACATGAAACTAAACAGTACAAAAGATTAATATCTCTGTCAGATCAGTTTCTTTGAGAAAACGTTTACGCCTGCGTACATAAAACCTTCTAGCTAGCAGTTAGCTACAACTCCTGAGGTGCATTTCGGCAAGAAAGAGCCAATCACAGCTGGTGATTGGCTCTTGTCCCAATCAGTGATGTGCAGTGATTTCACAACCTGCAGTTTAAATTAATTCAGTTTGAAGTTCTGAGCCAATTCTGGATAAATTCAGTAACTATGAAGCGCTTTGAATTCACTACGGCTCTGATCCGTGTCTGTGACTGGCTTCTTCTCCATAGCAACAGCAGCCGAGGCTCATGGGTATCGAAGTATTTTGAGCCAACTCCTTGACATAAGTACGGACAATACACAATTTCACAAATTTGAAAGTATTAAAACTCGTGGTTATAACATACACCTGTGGGATTGCGACGTTATCTGGGAGAGTACTGTGTCTCTATGTAAATAATAGTAAGGGTATCGTTTTAAGAAAGATTTTCACTGCTCTAGTAAGAAGAAAAGAAATTGTCAATACTCAAGTTTCCAAAACACATAGATATATCAACTATTAAAAGACTCTAAAAATATTATATATCAACATTTTATGCTATCATATATCGGCATATTACTTTTATTATTAAGGCTCTTACTGATATAACACAATAATACGTGTGCAGTTGCCTACCATGGTTGTTTGCTCTCCTACAAAACCTTTTTTCCTTTGTGTGTTGTATTTCAGAGCCCTTGATGCCGAGGTGTGGTGACGCTGAGAGGAGAAATTCCAGTGCATCCCAGTGAACACACACACCTACACACACACACACATACACACAAACACACATATATTGTGGAGCCTTTTGGATACAAGCCCTTCACAGGAGACAATGAGAGGCTACCTGCTGACTGCAATATTTCTGCTGCCTTTGGTGAGTAGTTTGTCTGCATCTGGGGGGAGAATGGGGGCTATTGTAACAAAATCCATCCCACGAATCAGAAACAAGCTAAAGTGATGCTACTTACTCTCTACATGCTCAGTAGGACTCTCTGAGCAGGTTCATTTCACCTCCGCAGAGGTTTTCAAGTAAAAACAGATTTTCAGGTATGAAAGTTAGTTTTTGGTATTAACAGTATTTTCTTTTGCTGCCTAAAGTTTAGATGACTGTGAATTTAAACTTTCATCATTATTATATTTGGGTTATTCGTTACAAATGAACAATGAACAACTGAGGGTAATATGTGTGTTGCTAGCTAGCAAACCAGATTTTATCATGGCTGCAAGATCGGGGGCAATTGTGTTCCAACTGCCTCCGAGCCACATGGCTCACTGTAAGGACCTGGACATTAACATATTTTCCTACATTTAAATGTTAAATTACATTTAAAAATGGTGTTTTAAAATTAATTTGTTTGTTCTAGTATAGCAGCTCATCAATAAACACTGTTTGTACAAAATAATGTGTTTTATATGTATTCAAACAATATATATTGACAGTGAAGTGTTAATATCATATATTGATATATATATTATACATATGAGGTGCTTTAATTTGAGATACAGTGTGTTAAGAACTGATTCACACAAAAACAGTTCACCCCAAAATTTCGAGAGAGAAAAATAAAAAATGTCTTCCTACCTGCTAATTATCAATCTTGATTGCATTGCCTAGTTTTTAGATAGAGATATCTGCCTTCTCTCCAATATATTGGGACTATACTGTATGACACTCGGCCTGTGGTGGTCAAAGCGCCAAAAAACACTTCTGAAAAACAGGAATTTCTCTTCCCAGAAATCATGAACCGGTTACTGAAGATAATCCACAGACCTTGTTGTGAGCAGATGTGAAACTGCTCACCAAATGGGCAATCCTGACACTTTTTCCATACAATTTGACATCGTAGTCTTCTTTGACATCAATTCAATTGGAATATTGATTGATGCACTTATTTATGTTTCTTACAGCAAAGGGTGTCTAGTGTAATTCAAGTAGTCTGTGAGTTATGAAGGAAAATGTAAAAAAAAAAGTTACATTCTTACTTTTCACATACATAGGTGTGTCTTTACTGTTCACATACATGTGTGTGTGTGGGGTGGGGGGGGTGGGGGTGTGGGGGGGTGTGGGGGGGTGTTTAGGAGCATACAAGAGTGTGTAACCATATCCATGTACATGTACTCTTGTGGGTGTGTGCTTGTGATAGGCGCTGGAAGCGTGAAAATCACCATATGCTGCATCGGCACATCAGCATAAGTTACATGTACATAGAACAATATCAGATGGCCCTGCTAACCTGAGAGCTGCCTACTGCATCCATCTGCTGTGACTCACTTTCATTAGCCATCTCAATGAAATAAAAAGCAAAATGGAAGAGTTGTGCAAGATGCGTGGGAGGAATTTTATACAGCACACTGATGCAGCACAGCAGCAGTTTCCCTGGTGAAGCTACACAGATACATACAATGTTTTTGGTTTATGTGAAAAGAAAAGTAACATTATTTGACTCTGACATCCTAGGTATCATCCTGTATCTATGAATTTGATGATGATGTCTTTATCATTATATAATTGTACTGATACCAGTCTAATGATGGTCACTAGGGAGACTATAATTAATTCACAATGTGACCCTGTAGTCAAAAACATATCGCTAACCTTTAAGCTGTCACTGTCCCCAAACATGTGTGACGGGTTCCACCAGCTGACATCTTCGCACAGTGCAGTCTCAAGCTGACCTTCAGCGGCTGATGTGGCAGACGCGTCTGTTCTGATGTACTTATTGTGTGTCAAAGGGGTCTGTACGCTGGGCCACTGGTCTGCAACGTCAAATTTGAGTTTTATTGTCTGCTGTGGGAGCTACTGAGTTGTCTGGCCATCGGAAATCGCCTTGGGGAGGGTCCATTTGGAGGCTCTGCATCCTCGAAATGGACGGTTTATCTGGACAAACATCTGTTCAATGGAGAGGACAGGAGTGACTGGGAAAGCAAAATGAGAAGCACACTTAAAAATAAAACGAATTGATCTGTCCCCTATGTAGTCATTGTCCTGTTTTAGCAGTCCTCAGTTAACCTGGATTAGATGGCACCAGCGAAAGGTTACTAAAGGTTGCACCAATAAAACTTAGAGAAATATCCATTATCCATGATCTTTTTCGAATTATGCGGGGCCTGGTCTCAGGGGCAGCAGGCGTAGCAGGGTATTTCAGACATCCCTCTCTCCCCTTAAAGGACTAGTTTGACATTTTGAGAAATATGCGTATTTGCTTTCTGGCAGAGAGTTCGATTAAATGATTGATATCACTCTCATATCTGTCTGTTAAATGTGAAGCTACAGCCAGGAGACGCTGAGACTAGCTAAGCAGAAATACTGGAACAGAACAGCTTGTCTGGCTGAGACCATAGAAAACAAAATCTGCCTATTAGCACCTGTAAGGCTCACTAATTAAAATGGCATGCCTCTGTACAAAAAGTGTAAAAATAACAATTGTTTGTTTGTTGCTTCTACAAGGGCTTGTGTGCAGGATTATTTCTGGGTTGGGAGCAATAACTTCCTGCAGTCTTAGAAATAGTCACAGGCAAGTCTATGCCATAGGATTAGCCAATAAACACAGCAGTAAATATCAATTGTTATTATAGTATAGTAGTATAGTATAATTAAAATAACACACATAATCTGCACTCCAGGATTCTACATAAATACATTAACATAGAACACACTTAATACTGTCACCTTCCTGGCCTGTCTGCACTCATGCCAAACAGATATTTGTCTTCTGCATCCAACTATTTCTTGTTTCTGGAAAGCCTTTCCTACAATATAAATTGGCTGCTAGCTTGTTACCTGCGGCTTAGCAACATGAATGCTGTACAAAGAATTTTTTTTCTTTCAAGCAATGCCAGTGTGGGTTTCATTAAATAATATATGACACCCTATTGACAACATGAAAAAGTGACTTCTTTAATCTCCTTTTTTTGTGTTTGTTTTTGTTTAGCCAGCATGGTTTCTGACCAGCGTCCAGTATTTGACAAGTGTTGTCTGGAATTTGAATCATTCACGCAGTGATTTAAAATTCTGCCCACGTGCAGTGCGATAGAGAAAGGAAGTGAGTCCGAGGACATATTCTCTGTCGGTTGATGCTCTATCTTATCTAGGCAGCGAGGCCTGGAGTGAATTCATATTGAAGGGCCGAGAGAGTGATGAGTCAGCCATGGCTCAGCGGGCTGGGACATATTGCACCTATCAGTTCACGGTGAGAGTGAAGAAGGGAGGTTGCATGAAAGCTAAGGGTGCAAAACACAGATTGGCTTTAAGAGAGCGAGAGGAAGAGTTATGGAGAAGTTGATAGACATGCAGTAACTCTACTCCGGGTAAATTGTTTCCCTCGCTACACCTACTCCACTGTATTTCAAAGAGAGGCAGAATATGGGGGTGTACAAGTTTAAGAGGGATTTGATTTGATCGCTCGAAGTGGATGTAAATTAGCAAATCTCTCTGGAGAACCACAATTTTGAGTCTCCAATACAAAATCACTGATCCACCACCAGCTTGTAAACTCAGGAAGCAAAGGCGGAGAAATATAGAACAAAATGTATTTTTAAGAACACAGACCCATGATATCACTCGTAGCTACTAGTGTGCAGGATGAGTCATAACACATATTTTAACATTTTACAGGAAAAGAGTGATTTTGGTGTTCAACAGACTACTCATGAATGCTTTCTCAAATATTTAACATATACCCACAGATAGAAAACAATTAATGCAGACACAGGATTAGTTGGGTTTTTTTCCCACTTGGGGACAGCACATTGACATATTATCTCCTAAGTTGTTACATTGAACATGTTAGCAAACACTTACTGATTTAAACATCCAACAGATACAGAGCAACATTAGCATTTATTTCAACTCTTATTTCTGACCACTTAACACATTCTAGATCCGCTATGTTCACCAGCTAGTCGATAATTCAGTCATTTAGTCATTTAATCCATTGGTAGAATAAAGATATTGATTTGTGCAGCTCTAAAGCCGCACAAAGTATTTCTCAATATCATTAAATATTATTATTAAATATAACCCCCGCACGTGCAAAGACGAAATGACACCACTGACCGGCATCCAAATGAAAACGGACCGTTACCTTGACTAAAATTAGGAATTATCTGGGTTTGAAAAGTTTTGGAAACATTTTTGTATTGTGTAAGTACACAACTCAACAGTGTGTGGTTGTGTTCACGTTTGATTGACAGTGATGTCTCCTTGGCAACCAAAGCATTCTAATTCTTGATTTGCTAAGTTTGAATTGGTCCTTGAAAGTAACTGACATCACCTTGTTTTCTGACAAAGCTCTGCCTACTTCAAGTAAATGAGAAGATTGCAAACAAAAACACAAATACCAAAACCTTTAATATCACATAAAAAGTATAATTTTAGCTTTGGCAGATATTACTGTGTTCACTTTGTGCCTCTTGGAAAGAGTAAGAAGCCGGTTTTCAGAACACTATTCTCAATGGTGCAGTGTGTCAGTGTGGTCCATATTTGTGACACTGTGTGTGTTTTTGTTTTATTTTCTCCAGGTGGCCTCAGAGTCCGAGCACTGTATTATCAAGCGTGAACATGAGAAATGCATGGAGAGGATCATGCTGCACAACCCCAGCGACGACCTTGAATTAAGTAAGTGAGGATGTGTCCACGAGTATGCATGTATATGCCTCTCCTCGCATCCTTCTTTGTGCATAATTTGGCATGAAGCCACTGGTTTTCATGGCTCTGCTGCTGGGATTTAATTGTGTACATCTTGGGCTGCTCAGAAAACACATAGCTGCACATGAAAGCCGTGCATCTCCTAAAAACAATTTCGCGAACAAATGACGAAAATAGGCTCTGTTTTTTTTTTTTTTTATACTCAACAATCTTTAATTGTTCTGTTTATCCAATCAGTTTTTGAAAAGGTCATAGAGGGACTTGTAAGGAAGAAAGAGTGCAGTTCTCTATCATGTTCATGATACAATTCATCACCTTGACAGGGTGCTATACAGGACAGGCCATCTGGTGATAAACAGTTCACAAACCAAATGTCTGCCTGTAATGTCACGCTGCGCTGCTTTCACGTTTCTCACATACTTTTTTTTCCAAAAACACAGGAAACTTGGTGTCTGATTCCTGGAAGCAATTATTTTCTTGGCTGTGGATTGCGGGTTTCATTTTTAACTACTGCAGGCCTCCCGCTGCTCCAAAGTAGCCCAACAGACTGCATCTCCCAGAGTGCACTGTGACTCATGGCTTTGCTGACAGACACGGAGCTCTTTGAAAAAAACATGAAGCATTAAAGATTTAGAGATGTAAGATAACAAGTTAGAAGAGGAGAAGAGCTGTAAGTTCAACTCGTTTTTCATCTGCAGATCTTAAAGGTCTGGCCTTTAGTCTTCCTTGCTACACAGCAAACAGCATCTGCTCTTTTCAGTGTTTAATCCAAGTTTTATTTTTGTTTTTAAATCATTTTCACGTCGCCTCATGCCCTGAGGAAGGTTAGAGCAGAGGTTTTCTTTATAAATATATCATGTATATCTGAGTTCACTCTAGAATTTATGGTTAAATCCTTTCTCCCTTGTTTTTGTGCCATTTTTAGACGGTGTAATCACACATGTTGGCCTGCCCCGAACCTTTCACCGACCCCTGTTTCCTCTTGTCCCTTTAAAAGGAACCATGCTGTGTTTCTGCTGATAGCAAATTGTTGGTCAGGAAATAAAAAAGCCTTGTTAGCAGAAATCTTGGGGGTTGAGAAAGTAAAAAAAAAGAGAGGAGGGGGTGGGGGTGGTGGAGGGGGTACAAGGAAACAATAAATAAGAGGGAAAAAAAGAGATAGGTAGGTGGTGGTGTGCTTTTAGCCTGGTCAGATGATATATCAAGACCCACTCTTAAAAGCATATTTCATGATTTATTTGTTATTATATTTTTAATTGAGGTGCTCTGGCCTCTGATTAGTCTGCAGGCCGTGTGAAATTGCTACATAATGATTTGCTGTCTGGTGCTGTAATCACTGTGTAGCTGAATTTAGCACACTGCTAAATGAATTGTTGAAATAAAATGGCCTCTGCAAAGTGTTTTATTATTTCAGAACTAAATGATCTTCAGTCAACAGTTTCTCTAAAGCTAAATGAAAATTAATTAATTAATAGAAAATCCTAATGTAACAACTGCACATAATCTAAAAATGTATATGTAATAAAAGCTCATAATACCCTTCATAGTAACCCTTCTAGTTTTACGTGACACAAGTGTAGCCCTTCATTTTAAACAACTGGAATTTGTCTGTTTGGTCTAGAAGACGATTTCATGAATCAGTTCCAAACCAATGAAGCCTCTTGAATGTGTGACAAAATTCAATACTACAAGATATCCAGGGACCCGGACAAGAGAGAACCGTAATGGAGATGATGCTGAATTTAAAATACTGGGGGACTTTTAGCATGTGAAATATTTTTTTTATATTTATTACAGTTACTTTAATAGGGCATTTAATTAGTCTAGCACACATTAAAACCAGGCGTATGCATGTGATACAAGCATGCAGAACAGTATCTTGCGAAAGAGCATTTCTGCTTCACATGCACAAATCATGGCTGTTTAAAGAGAACTGGATACCGTCTTGGGGTCGGGGACCCATACTTATGAAAATTGCGCACTAGACAGAATGGCTTAACTGCCGGTTATGAAATAGAGCATACAACAAAAAATGTAAGCAAGCGCACTAGCGTTTCCTTTAACCTCGCCTCCCAGTCGGTCAGTCTCATTCACATGAACAGAGGAAGGAAAATAACTATGGGACTAGATATTAGTGAATTTAGTTTTAATTAGGAAAAAAAAATATTATTTATGAGCTGTTTAAGTGTTTTCTACTGGGAGGTTTATTTACCGAAAAGAAATAATCCGTTATTTACAGATGTGTCTTTCCCAATGTAAGTCTATGGGAAAAGGTCTTTCCGAGCCCTATGGCATCACGTGATGCACCATGGAAGTTGTAATTCTTAGGTTTTGCCTATATGTGAAATTTGGAAAATAACTTTGTGTTGGACTGTTGGTCAGACAAAACAAGACATTTGATATCACCTTGGCCTTCAGGAGGTTGTGATGGGTGTTTTTCACTATTTTCCCACTTTCTACTGGCAAATTTATTAAATTAATTAATTAATTAATTAATTAAGAAAATAACCAACAGAAAGATGAATATAAATAGTTGCAGCTCTATTTAAATTTGGCAGCTCTTTTTTTTGTTGCATTTGTAGGATTCTCACAAAAGCAAATGGATGACAACCACATAAATATCTTTCCAGGATCTTCATGACATGTCTTTCCTTTCAGATCAGTGTTTAAAGTAAGAATGAAAGAGGAGAAATGATCTATCATTAGTATTCTGTCACCGTTGCACCTCATGACTGAGAATACAAAGGCAAATCTCATTCAGTCGTCTGATAAGATCAGCTTTAATGAGAAAAAAAAGAATTTCTGTATGTGTTTGTGTCCACGTATTCTGCACTATGCATGTGCAGTATGTGTGTGGATGCCATGCTGTATCTTTGCAGCCCAGTGACCATTCAGCGTAGGATCTTGAGATAGCCAGTGATGCAGACAGAGTGCTTTATTAAGCCGGTTACCTCTGTAGCTCAGTGCGGCTCATTTGGCTCAGATTTGCCCTTTATAAGGTAATTGGCTTCGTGTCCAGCTCACCAGACAGAACCAAAACAGATTAGAGAGCCAAGCAGAATGTAGAGAAAGGTCTGCAACCACACTCTCTCTCTCTCTCGCTCTCTCGCTCTCTCGCGCTCTCTCTCTCTCGCTCTCTCTCTCTCTCTCTCACACACACACAGATGCATGTCCAGGGACACAAACACACAGATGCAGCCACACTCAAAAACACCCCTCAAAATGCATGCGAGTAAACACACATACGGTTGGACTTGTACCCGCCTCTGCAGCGCCATAAAACCGCCCAAGCATAAACAATATGGTAAACCTGGAGAGAAGGAGAAACAGAGAGTGGAGGGATGGGGAGTAGCTGAAGATAAAGGACATCATTGAAGCATGAAAAGAAAGAAAGCGAGACGGAGAAATCAAAGCTGTGAGTGGCAATACTGAATGTATGAACTGATTCAGGAAATGACTGAGGAAGATGAACAGCGGGAGATCAAAACAGAACAAAAATGGGAATGGTTTGAGTACGATTTTGTTTAAGCTTGTTTGGGATAAAAATGTTCAGTTTGGATAGAATCAGATGACATTGACAATAAAAAGAAAACATCTGCATATGTGCATTCGAGTACTTTGAATCTTACACCTTTAGTTGCCATGTTGGCCAGTTGTTTAGGTACACCTGAAGCTAAACCTAATGCAGTCCAGCACAACAGCCCTGCAACAAATCCTACCTTCATGAAGGTTGTAATGTTTTGGTTTTTTACTAATTGATACATACAATTCAACAGCAGTGCAAACTGCTGCTTCCAAAATGATCATGAAGTTGAATCAATACATCTCTAAACACATGAAATTAGAATTTATTGCAGGACTGTTGAATTAGACTGCATTCTCTTTAGCTTCAGGTGTAACTTGTAAGTTGTGTAAAAATATAGTTTCAGCTAAAGTAAACCAAAATCTTTGCAAATACACAACTACTGAACCATTCACAGCTAATGCATGATGACTTCTCACTCCAACGCTTGCACAAACGCTCACCCCTCTGTATTACATCTCTTACATTGCTCTGCCATTTAACTTCATTGTGATTATCAACATCTTGTACTAAGTGTTGTGCCGCCTTTCGAGTGCTGGAGGTGATATTCGGTTGGAGGCTGTGTTAGTGGTGAAATTTAATTAGTAACAACAACAGCATGCTCTGTAATATGGAGACAAGCAACTGATCATCACAAGTGGCTAAATACAAGAAGGAAATTTGCCTTGAACTCGTCCCTTCTTGCATACATGAAAACAACAGTAACAGTTTACTGAGTGTGTGTGTGTGTGTGTGTGTGTGTGTGTGTGTGTGTGTGTGTGTGTGTGTGTGTGTGTGTGTGTGTGTGTGTGTGTGTGTGTGTGTGTGTGTGTATGTGTGTGATAACATAAATTTCAGTCTGATGTTTCAGTTTTATGTCTTAGTTTGTCAATCAGGTTCAAGCAATAACACAAAACCCCTATGCGCGCAATCTTTTTAAAGTTTGATCAGGCGAGACTTCTTCTTTTTCAATAAGTCTTCTTCAATACGGGATATATATATATATATATATATATATATATATATATATATATATATATATAGCCTCCTCCAGTTCTTTCTTGAGCTCCTTCCATGAATTAGGCTCCGAACAGTTTTGTTGTGCTGAGCTGAGTTCTGCGTAGTAATCGGGCAGGCTCCTGCGGAGTAATTCATCTGTCTGGCTTGATCCTCCATGTTCCTCGGGCCCCGAGGCCTCCTGTTGTTTCTACCCTGCTGCATATTTTAGTTGGTAGATTCTTGTGTACACAACTTGTGTAGATACAGTCGGTCACTGATGAACAGTTATGACTATCTCGCTGGTTTATCTCAGTTGAAAATAAATTCCTTTTTTCTCAAAAATGGTGTGTTTCTGTTAAAAAATCTTTGCCTGTCACAATGGTTTGTTTCAGTTGAAGATTCCTTCTCTGTCGCAAAGTTCTGTCTCAATCAAAAGGTTGGTTGGGACGGACTGAAGACAGAAGGATAAAATCTATTTATAGACTTTTAAAGCTCATGATGCTGATGTCATCATGCCCGAAAATGTATGATGCAGTGTCCTCACCAGAAATACACCATTGCTGGTTGCATAGTATGTGACCACAGATGAATTGTGATGTCAGCAGTAATAATGAAAAATTAAAATAATGCATTGTTTAAAACTCTGCGTTGTTTAAAGTGTTACATCTGTCTTCTCTCTGAGCAGGTGGTTGGTTCAAGTTAGGTGAGGCTGAGAAGGTAAATGACCTTCACTGGTCAATAATGGGGGGAAGCAGGTGGCAGCTTGCTGTGAGGCTCCAGGCTTTTCTTTAGTTTTAAGTTGTTTTTGTTGCATTTCCTAGGCTTCCTTTTTGTGCTTCCGCAACTGCGACAGCCGTGGCTGGAGGCGTTATGTTTTCAGGTTGTCTGTACATCCGTGAACACGACATGCTTCTTCCTGTCAAGCAACACCTTCTGCCCTTTGTATGTGATGGCGGCGCTGCAAGAAGAATAAAAAGTGCTCAGCTTTATGGAGCTTTATAGTGAGTTTCAGCTCATCAGCTTTAAGGACTGCAACTTTGGTTCACTCTCACCGCTCTCATAGAGTCGTCTTCAGCTGCATAAGGCAGCTGTTTTCCATATGTTACCTCCCCAGCCAAAGGGGAAAATTCCACTCTGGTGGACGTTTCTCCCTCGTTTTTCAAAACCCTATCTTTGTCCCCCCTCCCCCCATTTTTATAGTTTATGGGTTCATTTTAATTTGAAAATGTCTCTTAACGTTTTCCCCTTACTGTCCAGGTGCCCAATTTAAATGTGAAAGGATTTGAGTTGATAAAAGAAAGTTGATACACTCATCTAAGTCAACTTCAGATATTACGGTTCACTCATAAGTATGGGCTAAATTACCTTTTTTTCCCCTGTTTTTTTTTTTGACAGGCTACACCAAGGGCTGCCTTATCTTATTACTCAAGATAGATAATATTATTTGAAAACTCCATGTTAGCAATAGATTTGTCCATTTAGGTGTCAGGAAAATGCTCAATATCTTTGGAAATTAAACTCTTTTACCTTATCACCTTCAATACAAATGAATTTGACTAGTGTCAGTATTATTCCATCCCTTTGATTACAACAGAAATGCTAACAGGAGCTTCACAGTGACCTCAGTGCGTTTGTGTTTCTTTTGCCTCCTCAGTGTGTCCGTGGATGTGGGACAACCTGACCTGCTGGCAGGCGGCTAATCTTGGCGAAGTTGTGGTGGTCAACTGTCCAGAGCTCTTCCACGACTACATGGACCCTGAGGATGGTGAGGGGATCAGCGGTGTCTCTCATTTGATTTTTATCTCATTTGTATTAAAAAATGAATTGCATTCAGTTCAGTTTAGCCAAAGGCCTATTTTTTTTATTTTCAGAGATGGGCAGGGTCAGTCGTAACTGCACGGAGGAAGGCTGGTCTGAACCTTTCCCTCACTATGTGGATGTCTGCTTCTTCTTTGACAACACCACTAAACTTGTACAACCTTTTTAACCCCATCTGAATTTCATATTACATTTGTCACAGACATACATGACTAACCCTGTGTCTCCAACATTAGGACACATACTTCGCCTCAGTCAAGGCCCTGTACACAGTTGGCTACAGCACATCACTGGTGTCTCTGACTACAGCCATGGTCATTCTCTGCAGATTCAGGTGAGCGTCACAAAGTCAGGTTTCTCAAAATTGGTACATGATTTGAAATTTTTTATCCTAAAAATCAGAACTAAAATGTTGCTCGAATGGGAATAAGAAAGAAAAACAGGAGTCACAGGAGTGACAAAATGCTCTCGAGAATTTTGAAGCTTTTACGCGTCTTAAAAAAAAGCGGGTCGCTAAAAAGCGGCTCAATGAGACTACAAAAGTCATCACGCCGACCAGTCCACCTTCACAGCCTCGTCGTTATTACGCATGCGCTCTCTCTTCTCTGCAGGAAGCTCCACTGCACCAGGAACTTCATCCACATGAACCTGTTTGTGTCCTTCATCCTGAGAGCCATCTCAGTCTTCATCAAGGATGGTGTGCTGTACGCTCAGGAAGACAGCGACCACTGCTTCGTACACACAGTCAGTAAAGACATCTACTTAATTTATACTGTGTGGTCCCTCAGAGGCCCTAATACACACATCACATACATACATGTCTTGCCGATGAAATTGCTTATCAAAGAAAACAACTATGACCTGTTTGTTATATATGTAAACAATGAATTTTCCGTACAGAGCTACATGTTTCAATAATGTAAAATTGAAGCAGATAATTGCCTTTATTGTTCTAAATGATTGCTTCTCTGATTGCTGGCAGGTTTGGAGTCAGTATAAGAGTGTTGGCAGTGGCAACATATTTTCAAGATTATTGTTAATAGGTTCCAGAGAACATAATTAAAGGATTTCATGAAAGTGCAGCCTCTTATTTGATAAAGGAAAACATGCGTGTAAAATATGATCAAGCTTGGTCTGTTTGAGATACAATGAGAGGTTCATAGACAGGGATTGAAACACTTCTCCTCCAGTCTTTACTGTTTGATGCGCACCTTTGAAGGACCTTCAATCACATGCAAATTTTTACAAAAAGCAAACACGCTATTAGACGACTAATATTCCCTGATTACAAATGCAGAACAAGCTTTTAGCCTTTGTCTGGTAACAACACACTGCTCAGTGTTGTTAAGCAGGCTTGATAAATAAACCTAATTAGGTACGCTAATGGCTTCAGCAAGGCCAGTGGAAATCGTCTACTGGAGGCTCATTAACATATCAATGGTTACTCTGCCCTTTTTTTCAAACCCGCTGCTATACCGTTGTCGCTATGGCGATCACAGGTCACTATTGTGGCATTGTTCTACCATTCAGTAATTGGTTGACCTCCCCGCTCAGAATATGGACTCTTTCATTAACATGATGTCATTAGATTACCCACCTGACATGCAGCCTATCATAGGTGGGTCCCTACTGTTGGCTGTGATAACATTTTTAATCCACACATAGTTGCTAAATGCTACATGTTGAGGGTAAATGCAGCATTGTGCAGTTTGTTGCAGCCCTGTCCCTCCAGAAACAACGATCTCTGTTTACACTGTGTTTTACAGGAATAAGGACGTTTGTCATTCTGACATTTATTGTCTTGAGCTTTTAAAAGAAAGGTTGAGCATTAAACATGGATTCTACATTTTGAGGCTGCAGCAAAATGCTTTTACTGAGGATACAACAACCAAGAAAGCTAATTTATCTGCTATACCAAGAGCATATTATACATATAATTTCAAGGGTCTGGCAAATGGCTGATGATACTTTTCATATTTTTAGGTACTTGTTTGTAGTTACTCTCCCACCAGTGTAACGTTGGTTACGCTTAGCATTACCGATAAACTTGTAGTTACTTAACTAAAACTACTTCCAGGATGTGGGTAAACGGAGCTAGTGTTGTCAGGATACCTTGAGGTCCACTTTAATGTTCATCTCCACAGTCAGACTAGTGAACACTGACAACTTCATGAAACATCACCTCATCATCATATCACTATGCCAACCTTAATCATTCCTAAAATTACAGGTAAGCCGCACCATGGTATGTCGTTCCCTAGCTAGCTGAAGGAATAGTACACAAAATATATAAATGTAGTTACCATTAGTTAAAATGTGAAATGTGTTTTTTAAACTAAGACGGTAATCTACAAAATAACTCTTCACAAAAAATAGATATCATCTTACCATATTGTTGCACTTCATGCTGAGTGAGAATCCAGGTGTAAAATCACTGATGAAATACATTCCCCTCCTCTTGTGTTTCCCCCGTGCAGGTGGCGTGTAAAACAGTGATGATTTTCTTCCATTACTGTGTCATGTCCAACTATTTCTGGCTGTTCATTGAAGGTCTGTATCTCTTCACTCTGCTGGTGGAGACTTTCTTTCCTGAGAGACGGTACTTCTACTGGTACACCATTGTAGGATGGGGTGAGTAACCTTTTTAAGTAGTTGTCATTAATGGTCGAACAACTTCTCTTTCTGTTCATACTGTAAATTCAGCCATTAATGCCACAATTTCAACTTTCAAAAGTAATTTACTTACATATTTTTTTTTGAGAAATGTGATTTTATCAATTTTTGTAATGCTTTGAGGAAAAGAGATGGCACAATGAGACATACTGTTGTATTTTGAATAAATCATGTACTCTGGATTCTCATCACTTATACCGTACATCTTCATCCTAAAGGTTTCATTAAAACAGCTTTCTATTTATTAAAATATTTGCCTAACTTTTGAGATTTCAGCCAAACTTGCCAGTAAATATAATAAATAAAATAATAAAAGTAGCAATACAGTCTTGAGACAAACATTTCAGCATTCTATAAATACACTAATAAATACACTATAAACAGGGTCACAACCACAAAATAGATTCATACTGTTGTTACAGAATATGTTGGCTTTTCACAAAAGTATGTTCGGACTAACGAGAAGTACTGTTATTACCCAAGTATATGACAGAGTATCATTATGACATTTGTACTGCATTTTTTTCCATTGATTACTGTTATTACAGGAACTCCCACCATCTGCGTCACTGTCTGGGCAGTTCTGAGGCTCCACTTTCATGACACTGGGTATAACTCCCCTTCCAACTTTATATTCCCCCTCAGACAAGGAAGAAATGCATGTTGACTGTTGTTCATCGCGTATAAAGCACTTGAGAACACACTGTTTCAGACCTTCATGTCCAAATATTGTAATAAGATAACTTAAATGTATCTCCTCTTGCTCCTAGCACTTATACAATTTAAGATGAAGAGGGGATTTGCAATTTCAGGTATTTTGGGGAATAGATCATGGAATTAACCCCGACAGATAATTTATTTATCCTGACAATTTTTTTGAAATCATTGAATAAATCTGATACATTTCTTCAAAAATGATCATGTGCTGCATGGGATTAAGTAAATAAGTGTCAGCACAATTATACACAATTCCTTGTGTATAATACATGATGAACTATGTGAGTGTAAGCAAACAAGCATCATTTTAATTATTTGACTGATTTTTCTAAAAAGGTTAAATCATGGTTTTAGCCCAGCTTCCATTTTAAATCCTCCTTTCCTTTCCAACCCTTCCCTCCACCGTCCTTATTCTGCAAATGGCCACTTGCTTGACGTATTGTATGATGCTATTTTTTTTCCAAGAGCTGATAGAGAGTGTTGAATGATAATTGAACGCACTGTTCTCCTCCTCCTCCAGATGCTGGGATACAAATGAGAACACCGCCCTCTGGTGGGTGATCAAAGGACCAGTTGTGGCTTCCATTATGGTAAGACGGAGGCCAATGTGTTCATTAATTTTTTCTTGTGCCTAACATTTTTACACATTTTCCTCTGCTATTGCTTAACTGACTGTAATGTAATTTATGACAACAAGATTTATGTTTTTTTGTTTTCTCAGATCAACTTTGTCCTCTTCATTGGAATAATCATCATCCTGGTGCAGAAGTTGCAGTCCCCTGACATCGGAGGGAACGAATCAAGCATTTACCTGTAAGTTATGATGAGCAAATCCACTTCCTCCAAAGTTGTATGTCTGTAGAAAAATATGGCACATTAAAAATCCAGTGGATTTTAAGATCTCTAGTTTTCTGAGCACATAAACAACCCTGCAGCTTAAATACATGTGATTCACTTTTGCTTTAAAGAGAAGGATGTCAATATTCAATTTTTTTTTTTTTTTTATTATTGTCAGTATATCCCATGAGAATATTGGAACCAAAATGAACTGATCCCACTAACAAGTATTGCCTGTGTATCTACTGATACATCTTACTTTTCGGCACGGTGGAGCTCCATTGGTGTCTAAAAACACAACAATCAAAAACACATTAATAAGCCAGGCACATTCCTTTATTACAGTAGACATGAGCCCTGTAGTTTATTTTGGGTCAATCTTACATACATTGTCCTGCTGTAAATACTCACCTGAGCCCTAAATGTGTATTAATCCACATCTAAACATAGTCCCCAAAATATTCCCTATTTCCTCCTATTTGAGCTACAACACTACTGTTACCAGCTGTTTCAGGAAATTAATGAGTCCTTAAAATAAATTGAACTACATATACAGATCTGCAGAAGGAACAAATGGACTTGGGACTGAGCACCACTGGCAGGGTGGAGAAGTTAGACATATTGAGGGAAGAACTAAAACATTATTGATTTTGGACTGTTCATGGGATTTGTTGATAATAAAAAAAGTATAGAATATTTTTTTCTTTTTCTTTGGATCATTATCTTCCCTTTTAATACCCTATCTAATACTAACTGAGCATTGTTTTTAAACACGAGCCATGTGTTTATTAATGGGTTGTTTTATTTTCACATTCTTATCATTAAACCTCTGATGTGTCCTTTTAGACACTTTTCAGAATATATTAATTTGTAGTACCTGTTGGCAGGAAGCGTGAACCTCATTATGGAGTTGTACTGTCGCCAGACATCACCCCTGTGTCCTACTCCCACTGGATGGCGTCTTTTGAGGCTCTGCAGATAATGTCATTCTCATCTGTTGCTGAGACCTGTGCGTGCGTGACCAAGTGTGAAGACGTGTGTGTATGTGTGTGTGGTGTGTGAGACTGTGTGTCTGTGTCCCTAAAGACACTGTCTTTGTTGTATTGTTGTGTTGTCTTTGTGCTGTGTAGCAGCTGTGCTCAGAAATGCTTCAGTGAGCCCACACAGGCTGTTCAGCATTCGTGCAGGATGTCAGAGTTATCCACCATCACACTGTAAGTGTGTGTGTGTGTTAGTGTGTTAGTGTGTTTGTCCGCCAACACACGTTTGTGTGTGTTTGTCTAGTGTCGACTGCATGCGTGTAGATGTGTGTGTGTGTGTGTGTGTTTTACACCAGGGGTTCTTTTTTTTTATGGTCTGGACTCTTAGATGTATTTTCTCTCACACACTGATTTCTGTACTTCTATACTTGTGGGGACCCTCATTGACATACTACATCCTCTAGCCCTTGACCATAGGCATGTAGCTGTGATGGTTGACCACAACCCCAACCCCTAACTGAACCTAAACTTTACTCTGACGTGAACCTTTAAACCAAGTCTCTCAAACAGGCCTTTCAAGGTTGAATGGCTGAATTGGCTGAATTGTCCTCACTAAAATGTAATTGGTCCTCACAATGATAGACACACAATAATTTACATACACACAGCATTTAGTTCATCTGCTTGAACAATTTGGCTTAGTTGTTTCTCTAGTGCTCATGTAAAGACAGCGAAACAAATGAGTACATTATCTTACATCTCCCAATGAAAGCGTTCAGAGTATGATGGCTTTGTTCTGCTCATCAAGGACCCCTGGGGGGGTCACTGGACTGCACTGTAAAAAACACTGTGTTGCACATTTGTGCCTAGCATCATTTTAAGGTGTCATTTGTTGTTTGTTTCTGTGTATTTCCATTTGTTATGTGTATGTCAGACACTATGTTTTACTGCATGATACGGACAAAGATAAGATAAAGACACAAATTATACTCTATATGACCACAGGGATAGATTGTACATGTCAACAGTTATGTGTTTCTCTTCTCAGTCTCAATCTCGGATTAGTTAATTAAATCTAACCTCAGATTTAAAGGATAAGACTTGTGTTATTATAAATATTCATTGTCAAGAAATCCCATAAAGGACCAGAACCAACAATGTTCAATAACACTATTTACTTTCTGATTTCTTTACCACATCCCCATATCAATTTGATCTTACTGAAGATGTCGTTTTTGTATTTTTTTTTTATATTTCCTGAAAAAACATAAGTAACTAATTAGTGTCCCTAAAGACACTGTCTTTGTTGTATTGTTTAAGTCAGTGAGACAGTGTATGTGGAATTTATTTATCTATAAACTACAGGCTAACGTGACCCAGCTCATTAATGTGTTTATAGTAGTTTTTGCACAACAACGGAGCTCTAAAGCAAATACGAATAAGATATTAGATACAGACAATACCTGATGGTGGGATCAATTAATTGTTGATTTTGGTTTTTATAGGCTTTGTTGACAATAAGAATTATAAAAAAAAATATCTCGCCTTATCCTTAAAAGTGAACACTAAAAATAATCATAAAATTGTGACTCAGACTGCATTTTAAACATTTGCCTTGACTGAACTTGAATATTAACACTAGTTTATAACAGTTGTCAGAAAATGTGTCATAACATTGCATCAGTAGCTCTGTTCTTGCATCACGTCCAGCTGACCAGCATCAGTAGCACATGACTTATTAAACCGTGTGTGTGTGTGTGTGTGTGTGTGTGTAGGCGTCTGGCGCGCTCCACCCTCCTGCTCATCCCTCTATTTGGTATTCACTACACGGTGTTCGCCTTCTCACCTGAAGATGTCAGCAAGAGGGAGAGACTGGTCTTTGAACTGGGACTGGGATCCTTCCAGGTATGCTTGAACGTCCGGTTTCAATTTAAGAGAAATACGAGATGACGAATGAGGGAAAATAATTGGATTATAAATAATCTGAGTAAACAAAATAAAAAGAAGCTCTTTAAGAGAGTGATAGCAATATTCAAACCTCTTCTGCCCTTGATCTTCACATCTGTGCAGCGAGCTTTACACACTTCCAGTAAAGATTGAAGGAGAACAGTTGGCCTTTGAAGTTTCTCAAAGCAATTGTGGACAATATTGGACAACAAAGTTGATTACGAATTAGAAGAAGATGAAAGCTACTGTAAAAATGAATTAGTATAGCAATAGGGAAACTTGAGTTAACAAACGAGCAAAGTAAAAATGCCAAACATTCGCTACATCCAGCTGAGGAGTGTCTTATTTGTGGGGGGGGGTTGACTGATGGTCAAACAATATGAGCAGTTTATATTATTTTTATATGTTTACTATTTTCAGTCAGTGTAAGCAAAAAACACACATGTGTACCACAAGCCATGAAATCGTTCACTCAAGACCCTATATTTTTTTTTGCCAATTTGTAACAATTAAATATTGGGTATCGACACCTCTGCTACAATAGAAACAAACAAATATTTCCAGGGAAATACAAACATTTTCTTAACCAGCAGCTCTATAGTCTGTCATACAAAATGTCACAGACGGGTTAACCATGACGTGGTGTTTACTGATGGCACATTACAATTCCTGGATACTGAAGTTGAAATTGTTCAAACGCTTACTTCCTTCTGCCCTTCAGAGCTGTCAGCACACACTACTTTGGAGCACAACTTTTAATAGAGATTGCTGAACATTTTAAAAGTATATCCATGCCCACAGTCAATCTTTTTGATATGTCATAGCCTTTGCTGATAAGGATGCAGTTGTTTAAAAAAATAGCTGTTTTCTCTTATGTGTGTTCTCTTTTCTCTTCCTCAGGGCTTTGTTGTAGCTGTCCTTTATTGTTTCCTCAATGGAGAGGTAAGAATTTGTCCCTATTCATAAACAGCTTCCCTTTGTGATATTTGACACTTATTTAACATTTATATCCGCAGTACAACTTTGAGCTACAAAAGGGAGCCTGAATGATCATATTGTTCTGAAAATTGTAGCCCACTTATAACATTGCATCTTATATGAAAGGCTAGTATACATTATACTTGTTCAACTGATGAGGAAGAAACAAGAGTTTGGTAACTAAATGCATTCATTTTGTCTCATTTATAAAGTTACATTTAACATGTGTATATGTTTTAAATCTCAAATCAAATTAAATTGTGATTTATCGCACGTTAATTTATAAATCTAATTATAAGTGCCTAAATATTACAATTTGCCTGTAAATCTGTGGTAGATACCACATCTGCTACCAAGCAAAAATAGCTATCCCTGATGAAACATTCACATTTTATGAGTTTTACAAATCTACTGTAGATTACAAAATATAATGTAAATGTGAGTCCTCATACATGACCTTGAAATATCCATTTAATTTAAATGACTTTTAAATAAACACAGTTTAAATTCCATGACTTCCAGGAATCTTACAAACAGAAACAGTTTGCTGATGACAGAGAACCATCAATAATTTTTGACAAATGAGTATTGTTTGTATATAGTGCTGTAATTCTGTAAGTTCTCGCTGATAAATAAATAAAAATTACATTTGTTGTCAAATTAATTAAAAGAAATAGACAATCTAAACATATTAAAACATACAACTCAGTTCTGTGTTTCCACAGTGCTGACAATTGTTTTTCTATTGTCAACGGATCTCTGGTGTAATAGATGAACTTATTTTATGTGATTAAAGCTTTGCTTCACTTACTGTTTATACACCAATTACAAATGCTTCACAGGAATTATAACTCTGGCCTCATACATTAATAATATATTAACGTGTCACCTACACAACGTAAGTGTACTGTACCTTATCGTGGAGCTGGTACAGCTTAAAGTACATTAAAAAATGACCTTGTGAAGTTTCTCCCTGAAGGTGCAGTCGGAGATCAAGAGGAAATGGCGCAGCTGGACCGTGAACCGGTACTTTGCTGTGGACCTGAAGCAGCAAAGGCACCCTTCGTTGGCCAGCAGCGGAGTGAACGGCGGGACTCAGCTGTCGATCCTCAGCAAGAGCAGCTCCCAGATACGAATGTCCAGCCCGCTGGCGGAGAATGCCAACATCAGCCTCCCAACCTGAGCGTCTAATTGGCAAGAGTCAACTTCAAGGTGCCGTTCCACTTATGTACATCCAGAATAACCAGAGCAGACCAAAGTGGCCCCTCATACCTCATTACATTTTGTAGTTTGGCCTTTTGAAAATGAGGTATTTCTGAAAGCATTTACTGGAGATTCATTAGAGGTACATAGCTGACTTTCATACCAAATCGTTTTATTTGACGATACGATACGATACAATTTAATTTATTTGATTATTTTAGTTGACTGTAGATTGTGAACTTTTCTGATTAATGACAGATTTTATAACAGACAAATTCCATTCCATAGATTAAAACAGAGAGCTATTAGAAATTCCCTTCCCACCAATGTTTTTATCTTAAATTTAGCCCCTATTATTGTTTAATGTATAATTAATATCAATGTAGAGTTGGTGCCAAAAAAACAGTACTTGTTGTAAAAAAGCTAACAGTAGTTGAACATCAAATGTAGGGGTCATATTTGGCTGTTGGTGTGTCAAGTAAATGTGCTTCAAAGTGCCATACAGGTTGCCTGACTGGATCTGATCTCATAACGGTCCAAAGTGAAGTAACAACCAAACGTTCGCCTTGCTTGTACAAATGCTTATTGTTTAAATGTTTCATCTTAAATTTAAACATTTTTTTTTACGATCAGCCGTAAGTACAGAGTATGTCAATAGATATATTGAGAAAAAAATAAACAAAATCATGGACTTTGTAAATAGTTACTTTTGTTGTTGAGATCAGAATTTCTTTCTTTTGCATAACGCAGTATTGTAATGACCTTTTCAAACAAGAGGAACTGGAGCCCAAATCTGTAGACTTCATCACATATCCTGAGGACACTGAAAATCCTGCCCACTATATTCTGAGCTATTTGTTCGTACAAAGTGCCAAACTGAATGAGCACTGTAGAGCAGAGGTTCCCAATCTGAAGGTGAACCTGAGGGCTTGTGAAATGTCAGATACAACATTGTAGGAAAGAAGAGCATTTTTCTGCTCCGTTAAATAATGTTTATATTTGGAAAATGTATTTAACTTTTTTTTTCTTGTAAAACACCAGATAGATTCACGTCTTTAGGCTTAGAGATATTCAAATTAACCCATATGACAAGGTAAAATGTGCTCGCAGCTCAAAGAAATGTGTAACTTTGAATGAGGCGTCATTAATTGACGTATTGTTTTAAAAGGCAAAAAGGTTGGGAACCACTAGAAGATATCACAGTACATGAGACAAAACTCCTCTTTGAACTGATTTATCCTCACAGCTAGTGTCAGTAGTTTCCTCCAGTGAAATTTCCTTTCACCGACTTGTCATTAACATTCCTGCAGACTGAACATAAATGTGCCATTTAGTGGATGATTTCATCCAAAGTTCCTCATAGTGCCATGAGCTCATATGTACAACATGTTATCATAGACGGCAAGGATCAAACCCTGAACATGCCCTTAAAGATAACAGGACTCTTTGTCTTTGTCCTCTTTTCTCTGAACATCAGCCCATTGTGCCATATCAAATTGCTCTTCACTATAATTTCTTTTTCATAAATCACCTCCTACACTCATATTCCAAAGTGCCTAGTCAGTCACAAATAGCTCTCACTTTTATTTCCAGTACAATGAACAGATATCTTAAATTTGTAGTCAAAGTAATTTCCTGCAAAGAATGTACAGAGTGGTGTGTTTTTATTGTGGAGCAAAGTTATGCTGTCGTTTTGTTTTTATTGTATACTAAGAAAAAAATGTTTTGCTCATTTATTGGTGAAATTCTTTAAGAGAAAAGACTCCTGCTGTGTTTTTTTTTTCTTCTTTTTTTTTATCATGATGAGTTTGAAAAGACTTAAGTATTAGCTCTACATAACTTCTGCTTTATTTGACCTCTGGGTTACAACTATCATCCATTCAAGATAAGTCCATTACAATGCAGCACCAACGTCAAACACAAACAGCTTCAAAACAATACATGTTCCAACAGTCAACACAAAAATGCTTTAACGTAACAGCTCTTGACAATCGCAGTGTGTTGCCCATTTTTTTCTCTCTCTCTCTCTCTCTCTCTCTCTCTCTCTCTCTCTCTCTCTCTCGCGGTTTTGTTTGTAAGCTAACAAACAAAACCTGACGTGGAAATTATTTAAAATGAAATGTGAAACGATGTGTACAGGAGGATTTATCCACAATATTTACTCAAGATATTTATTTTTTTGTACTGTCATTTGAGTGGATTATACGATTGTAGTATCTTAAACAGATGAATTGACAATTTTCGAACAGAAAAGGATGTATATTTATTTTCCATGAACCAGTGCCATGTGAAATGACTCCATGTACAGTATGCTTTATTATGTGTAATTTAGTTGTATGCCTGATGTATTGTTCCATTATTGATATTGACTCTCTTGGGGCCATAACTGGTGAGATGTGTGGCACAATGTCTCATTTCTAATTTTAAAGAAAATAAAAAACACTCACAGGAAATTGCTGTCCAACACTGCAGAGGATATTGTGAGAGAGCAAAGATATAAACACTAAAAAGTAAGATAAAAGATAAACACTATTGAAGAAGAGATGCATCAGATTTATGCATCTGCTTGGCTGCTTTTTGACAAAAAGTGTGTGACAAGATACTATCAAGGGAACTAGAGCCAGAGGTAGAAACAGTTTTTTTTTGGTTGTTGTTTTTTTAATTAGGAAGGTGTTAGAAGGTGGAGCAACTGCGACAGATAAAACACAAAGTGTGTACGAGTGTGTGATTAAAAAAAACAAACACTCTGCTGCTGCACACGTGTTCTATCACCAGCCTTCACTCTGAGTCTGAATCAGCTCAGATGGAAACGACCATGTCTCAAAGCTGTTAGTCTGTGAAAACAGGAGTAGAAAACTAATTTCTTGACCTTGTCGGTGCTGTACATTTGTTTACCACGAGGTGGCAGCAAATAATTTTATTTGGGGGGAAGTTTGACTGGCAATGATTTGCTTTTTGAGCCTTGTGCTTTGGATTTTGGAGGAAATTGGTAGTGTGGGGCACTGAGGCACTTAAATGCCACATGCTTAACATTGTTCACTTTTCACAGCGTTGATTTTTTTTATACACAAATCAATTAACAAGCCTACATGTTCGATTTTTCTTAATGAGGCAAAATGAGCCCCCTGTAAACCCCAAAAATGTCCTTCCAGTTCACTTTAGTTTAAAAACAAACTGAACTATTTGAATTTCAAAACTTGCTGAGATATGAGGACATATTGAGAATTGGGGGCACCTTTTAGTGACCGTTTCTCTCTCCACAAACACCTCTTCTTACAGTTTAGTTTATTATTACGGAAGCACACTAATCTTTGTGTGAAAGAAAAGCTCTTGATGAGTTTTCTGAAAGCAATAGTCTGACATTTTCGGAAATATGTTCATTCACTTTCTAGCTGAGGGTTTGGTTAGAAGATTGTCACCACTTTAATGTCTGTACGCTAATTATGAAGCAACAGCCGGTTAGCTTAGCTTAGCAAAGAGACTTGAAGCAGGAGGAAGCAGCTAGCACCCCTTTGTTCCCAGGGTCTCAATTGTATAACCCTGTATTTTATCCCAGATTACAGTTGCCGTTTTAAACACATGGTTAACATTGTAAATTGAACCAAATAAAAACTTGACAAAATTACTTAGTTATGTTTCGGCAAAACTGTTTGGTTAGGTTTAGTAAAAACATCATGGTTAGGCCACTGTGGAGATATCAATGTCTACAGGTTTCAAAAAGTATAACATCAACTATAAACTGCATTACCGAGGAAACTTTGAAAGGTCTTCTTTGTCGTAATAAGGTGATATTGAGCTGGGGAACATCGTACCCTGGGGACATAATAAGCTCCTAGCTAGAAGTTATTGGCTAACTAATAGCTACCTCATCTTGACTAGCTAACTAAAAAACAGCTAGCGAATATTTAGTGTATTTCCCAAAATGTCAAGCTATTCCTTTAAATGTAACTCTTCTCAGTGTGGCATATCTCTGTGTTTAAATGCCTTTTCTTTGGCGGTTGTGCGTGTTGAGCCAGTTTTATCAAGTGTGTGATTTAAATTGATTGCCAATGAATTTTTGAATGTACCGATGTTACTCAGCTGCTCTTAAATGTCGCCTGCTATCAATTTGCCATGGTGTACAAATGATGTCTTTTCTTGATCATATACAATGCACTGTATATGTCTACACTGTATATGTATATTTTCGGCACACAGGTGGACCTCTTGACGAAAACCTGTAATGTTTGTGACCGTGTTTTTGTATGTTTATGTAATCGTTTTCAGAGCGTGTGTGAGTGTGTGTGGAAGTTGGAGCAAGTGTATTCTGTACACATGTGTACGTAATCACAAGCATTATTAAAGAGGATATACGTAACTTAAATGTCAAAAGAATATCTATAAAGCCTCATCCATATTATGTTCTACCTGTGACAGTGTGTCATGTGTTACATGCGTTCTGGTGTCAAACATTTATGTCCCAGGTTGTGTAAATTTGACTGCAAAATAAATCTCTGTTGTACATTGTTGCATTTTGAGATTGTTATTTGTTTTACTCAGCTGTCCCATTCATTGACAGTGTACAGATTTGGCATTTTATGGGTACACCATTACTTTTTCATAAGAGGAAATTATCTTGTACAAACATTTATGGCTGAATAAGATCTATTTTTAAAACCCAATTATTTTTAATGACAGACCAATTTGCTGCTTCTCTTTCCTAATCGTCTAATCTCTTCATCCAAATCAAGGTACATATCAACATTTATGAACGTCTTTCCCTAAAGCATTTTCTACCTCAAAAACCAAGCCTCCATGTGTTGATGATTAATAATGAATAGATTCCTCCACAAACAGAGCGGTTAATAGGCTACTTCTCAAACCACATGTTTCATTCATTACTGTGCCCTACAAAGGCTGACCCTCACTAAATCCACAAGAACAATAGAAACAGTATATCAACAATGAATCATATTGTGCAGTGACGATGACCATCAAGGTGCTTAATGGAACAGTCCAGCGCATGGGTCATGGTTTCAACCAATATTGAACACAAAACCAGTTATTTTTTTGTGTCCATTTCTTCATTAATGAGTGCAGGTTTAACAGAAGATTCAAGGCCTAATCACATTTCCCTGTTCTTGACGAACTATTGTGACGGGTTGGTTTTAACATTTTACAGCCCAAATGTAGTTCTCATACACCCCCTCATTGTTTTCACCAAATCCCCCCCAGCACCCCTTCACCCATCCTTAACAGAACCGGAAAATTCCAACACAGATACACATCTTAAGACACTCTCACTATGTCAGTTAAAATGCTTCATCTTGTCACAGTACCTTTTTGATGCCACATTACCATGTAAATGCCTGGCAATGTTTTGTATAAATTTGGTATCTTCTGTAGTGCAAGAAATTAAGATTATCACATCTGGCAACAACATAAAAAATTACGATGTGATGAAGAAAAAAAAAATCGAATTTATGAATGTTCACAAATACTGTGTTTCAAATGGTTTCAGATGGCTCATCAAAGCAAACAACTTCTCAAAATAAAGTCTTGTAAGACATGATGTACCCAATATATGGCAGCTTCACACACACACACACACCTTTAAATACACTTTACACTACACCAGATCTTCATAATTTAAAACTTATTTCTAAAACAGCAGGTGAATTGCTGCACAAAAATAAATTAGCACATTAGGTAGCACTCAGTCCATATCAGTCCTGCACATATGTTCAGCCTGCACCAAAATAGAGTAACTGCCTCTGTTCAGTGCAGCGCAAAATAATTACAAGTCAAACTCATTTCATATAATTTAGCCAAGTTCAAACATCCATTGTTTCCAGAGCGGTGTCCTTATAATTCCTCAATATTTGTTCATTTTTGTGCTCCACCTGTAAACCAACCATGTGTCCCACAAAATGACGTTCCCATTCAAGTAAACTGCATTCTCAATTACGTTTTGAGAGATTACCGTCATGGTTTTAAACAGTTTGAAACACGTGGTTAATGTAAATTGAAACAAAACAATGCAAAACACCACAAAAAGGTCAAGTTTAGTAGAAAACAAACCAGTCTCACTTCAAACTCGTCAAATACCGACGGTTGGTAAGTGCCCCACAGCGTCTCATACAGATGCACCAATGTAGAATTGCATCATTATTTGACACTCAGAACAACTGATGTAGTGAGCGAGATAGTCCACACAGGGCAGGCTAAATGGTGGATGGGTCAAACAAACACAGTACTTTTGAACAGGAAACTGCTTTTCCTGTCCCTTACAAAACTAAAATGAAATAATTAAAGATTTTGTCACATGACTTGTCTGTCATGTCAAGTCAACATCAACAACACTGTTTTCCTAAACCTAACCAAGTGGTTATGTTGCGTAAACCTAACTTGCTGTGAAGACAGAAGTTTATTTTAAAAAGACTCACTTACTACACAGACTTGCAGCATGTAGTGAACGGACAGCGTCACTGAAGCACCTGGTTAGGTTTAATCAACAAAACTACTACTTAATTATCTGGTTCACCATGAATTCATCTGAAAGTTATTTGTGATACGTCAAAAGCAAACGTAATCCACGCCCAAATACGTTTCTCTAGAAACGTACTTCATAATGCCGTTTCATCGTATGGGAACGTAATTTTTATTAGACGTGGCTGCTGTAAACAAAACCATTTAAAATCATCCTCCTACAAGTTCTTGGGCCAGCTCTGCCTCTCCTGTATACTGGACACAACGTATGGACCACGGTGTCGCCACGGCATCCTTACAAATCAAGCACCAGTGTTCTTTTGGTTGCAACCATCATAGAAGAAACTGTAATTTAACTCAGAAATGTGTGATGTCATGGCCGTAGGTGCTGCTGACACTGATATGATGCATTTAATAATGCAAAAATTCCTCAATCACTCACCAGTGTTCATTACGCCCCTCCCACAGAGGGGTTGTTGAGTTATTGTCATTAGCAGGTTGAGTACTGCCTCTAGTAGTTTGCTTGACATTCTCACGACAACTTGTCTCTTATGGCTGGTCTCTTAAAAATCAAACTGAAGAGATGTTTCCGCTAGAAGGAGGTCGCCTGAGCCCCCCGCGGCCTTGAACTGTTATCTGAGTGATGCTTCGCTTAGACGGCATGAGATGATTTTGATTGTGACACTTCCACAGCCATCTCCGCAGCTCTGTTTGGACCTGCAGACAAACGCATGTATGCAGAGGAGTACCAGAGGCAGGAATTGATTTTGTTAAAGCCACTATATGTGAACAATGTGCCCTGAGTGACTGAACCAGAAACGCCACTGTGGCAGATAATGTAGCAATACCAACTAGATTACAGTAAAAATGTTTCACCTGTATGTAGTTTGTTTTTTCTCTGTCTGTCTTTGTATGATACATGCTTGAACATTTGTATCACATAACCGTCACCTACAGTCACTTACCTCTCCATTCATGAAACAGTAAAGCAGTGCCACCACAAAACCCTGCAACACAAGAGACATGACACTTTAATCTCATACACACACACTCTACTTAAATTACTACAGTAAGTGCTCATAATGTGTGTATAGTCAGCCTTACAGTTCAAGGAATCTCTTGGATGTAAATTTCTCAGATGATATTGCGATAATGGAAAAACACCATATTTGGTCTGATTTTAAGCTTAAGCAAAGACGTTCCACAATTTTACACACCTCAAGTGACAAATAGGAAGACATTTGAACATATTCATATTTTCACGAGTCAATATTCTTTTATCTTAGACAAATCAGTTACACAAATTCATGAATAGATAAATATTGCCAGCCTTAAGAGTTGTTTGAAAGTAGACTTTAGTTAACGGTGCCGACCAACATCCCTGGTTAAAGTTTGGTCATTCCCCATCACTCCCTCCCTCTATTGGCCCTTTTCACAGCAGCCATTTTGACATGTCACAGCAGGGTAAACACAGCTTTATTTGATCAAGTTAATCATTGTCCCATTTTATTTAGAGTCAAAGCCATTCCACTGAGTCAGCATGCACAATACCAGGACCCTGCCCCACCTGCAACATGGCCACAATGAACATTAATAATTACACCCGTGTTTCCCCTGCAGTGACATGCCAAAACGGCTGCTGTAAAAAGGACCTATTGTCTGTCATCTTTCTGCCATCAAATGTTGAATGAAGACATAAAACATGCTCCCAAAAGAAAGGTACGGTGTTCAGACTATTTTTACAGAAGTATTTGAATTCCGATATGCCTTTTTTATGGAAGATATTTTGATATTTCAGAGAAGGAAGTGGCTTATGTGCTTATTTCATGACTTACTGGGACACTTGGGAATATAGCAGAGCCATCATTAGTGTTATTAGTAACACCTGCAAATATCCTACAATCAGTCAAAATGTCTGCTGTGAAAAATGAGTATCTTTGGAGCATCTTATTGTAAGTAATTCACCTTTGGTAACTTGTTTTGTGATTCGTCTTTATATAGTTTTTAAGTCTGGACTTTTTTATTCTGATCCCTCTCTATTGCTTTATACCTGAAAGGATCCCAGGCCGAGCTCGATGTAGAGTCTGGCTGCCACTCCAGTGTTCTCGGGCAGGAAGGCGAATACTGTGTAGTGCATCCCAAACAAAGGGATGAGGAACAGTGTGGATTTAGCCAGTCTCCTGAGGGAAACAAGTAATAAAGGAATGAAAGGAAGAAGAAAGGGTTGACAGCAGTCCAGATAATGTGAAGGCACAACCTCTAGCTAATCCACCATGGAAACACATTTTCTCAATCAGCGATAGGGCTTTCATGAACACATAATCTTCTGGCTGTTTCACATAAGAGATTTCTGTATTCTTTGTTTTACCTTTGCTCCTTGCTCTTTTTTTTGTTTAGTTATCTTTACTTTTTGAGTCGCTGGGGCTCATTTTGGTGACGTCACATACTCTCATGCACCAATCAGGATCCAGCAACTTTGAATCAAAATGTGACGACAGTTGTAGATTTAATCGCTGATGTCCAATGGCCAATGTCAATCAAATATGATGACGCAAATTAGCTGAGTTTTTCAGTCCTAAATTATTGATTAAATAATTATCATTATTTTGTTTACTCTGACTTTGATGGTTGCTTATTATTATTTAATGTTAAAAGACAAATCATGAAGATTAGAACGTTTGCAGGAGCTTTAAATTAAGACTCATCTCAACAACAAAAATCTGAAAATGTAGTAATAATAGCTTTGTTTGAAATATTCACCTTTTATCAGTGTTAGTCTCATCAGTGTTAGTTTTAAATGCCAGAATGCATTATTCCACCAAGTTTCATCAAAGGTAGAGCAGATGTGGCAGATATAAAATCAAACTGACCTTTAAAACAACTCGTCATCAGTGGAATAGATTCAAATGTCAAAATACAAAACCCTGATGCATTGTGCATCACAGTTTAGTTCAAATCAGATTGATGATGATGTGTAAATTGTATTTAATTGTAGTGACATTATATTATTCCACCAATTTGCTACAAGTCATGTGGGTTGAAATTTAAACTCCACCTCTGCATGATATCTCTCAAAAATTACAACTACCACTGATAAGTACCCCCGTCTTATTCTCTTAATCTGTTTTAAGTTTATCCTAAATTAGCTGCAAATATTTTCTAGTGATCTAGACTCTCAGCCGATTCAAAACATAATCTATCACAGATCAATCAGTGGTTAATCTATCCCCGATAGAGGTGTCTGCACATTGTGCACATCAGATTCAAAGCTTGAACAAAGACATGACAATAGTTGTCTGAATATATTCTAAATAACAAAAATAAACTCTTGTCAGACATAACATTTTGGCTGCTGGAAGTTAGTTTTATTTTTTTTAAGGTTGGAGTATTTTCAGGCCTATAATAGGATTGTGTTTTTCTTTTGTCGCACCGGAGACTTGAGCCTTTGTGTTCATGTGTCTGAATCAGATTGAAGTTTGTAAGACAGAGATGAAGCTTTTGAAAGCCTGAAACATTGATTGAACCGGTGGAACAATCCTGCCGCACGGCGATAGCGGAAACATCTATTTCGGGCATCCGATGCTATTTTTAGATGCTCGTTCATTGTTAATTCAGCTGAACTGGAATCTAAACCAACCAAATGTCAAAAGGAAGGAAGGATTCACTAAAAAAAAAAAGAAGGATTTCTGAGCACCAAGATGAAGCATTTTCGCTCTTGAACTGTGAGGAAGACTTCAGTACTTTATCAAGGGATTTCATCAATTCGCTTTTCCTTCCCTCTTCATAGTAAACTCTTCAAAGAAACTGCCAACCGTTTCCGACATATCAGTTCCTTACTCAGCAGTTTTACCTCAACACTGAACAATTCTTCCGTAGTTCAAGAAGCACTGACACGACTTAAATTTTTCTCCAAAAGTATTGTATGAAAAAAAGGAGGGTCTGCACACTTTCAGTGCAAGCAAATCGAGAGCAAAGTCCCTCCCATTCTGTTGTCCCCCATGGGACCCGATTTCAAAAGATATTTCTAGCGAGAGACAAATAATCGTATGATCCTGTTTGACATGACGCATTTTGTTTTTTCAATTTGAAAAAGATAATCGTGCAAGTCAACAAAGTCGCAGTTCGCCGTAGGTTTGTTTATTTTGTGTAAAACTGTTCAGTGAACATCTTGCGTCTTGCAGAATGTACATCACCAACACCAGCTAGCTAGGTAACTTAGCTGTGTACCTGATGTTTTACCTGATGTATTTTATCCAGCAACTCTTTTTACCAGCCAGGACGCAAAAGAGCGAGGAAGCCCCGTTGTTGTTGTTGTGAGTGTATGTTGCATCCCGTTATGAAAGCCACAGCCATCCTAGCTTCAGTGAGAGATGCTCTACTTTTGGGTGTGTAGTCTTTTTAATTACGTATTTTCACAATCTTATACTGCAACAGATTTACAACAAACTGCAATTGCGAATGTCCACCAAATGTTATGGTTACCCGCACACATTTTATCCTGGTAGGAAAAGGATAGCGCTGTAAGCCATGGCAGTGTGACAGTGAGCCAGCTCTTAAAAAACCAGGACCCAGAAACTGAAACAGCCAAATGGAATTCCGCCATCGTTGTTTTATTTTTATGTTTATGAATTGATTGTATTATTTACACCTGTGCTTTTCCAACTGTAGCCCTCTGTCCATTGAATTGTCAAGTGAATTTTAAGCAAACTTTTGAAATGTCGCAAAAAAGTGAATTAGGCACATTTCCACCAACTGATTTCTAGTGAATAAACTCGGTTACAGCGTAGTTTCATCAGAAGTTGGCGCTGCATGGCGGTAATCCAACAATAAACAGAGCAGAAGGAGTAGGAGCTGCAAACCTGAAACCAAATGAGTCACCTTGGCCATCTAAAGTATGATACAAATTTGGGGGGAATTAGTTCTAATTCGGCAACTTTTAATTGTTCTTTTATGTAAGCTAGTATTGGCCATGTTTCATGTTGTCAGGAGACAAGGACAAGCATTTTCGCGTTGTGGGAATATCCGAGAAGACGCCAGCAGCTGATCAGGCATGAGAGTTAAATGTTCACTACTTCCTAATTTATTCGGCAAAGGCATTTAACTTTAGACACAATATATTTGATGTTGGTGGTTTCTATTGTATGTCTCCAGCTATAATATCACTATATCTACGTAGTATCAGCATATGCATCCATACTCAGGTGGTGTCGTCAGAGGTTCAAATTAATTCCTAAAGTTTTGGCACAACACAATTATTTCAGAATATTTTGTGTGTGTGAACTTGGTTTCAATCTTTACACCTATTTGTTCGAGGTACTGGCTCGCAGGTAGACATCAAAGAAAAGACTTGCACTTATAACTCCCATGTAATCTTGATAAAACCCGAAATAAAAGATTGCACTGCAGTAATGAATGTGCAGCTTTACCCTTATTTTTTTCAATCTTTCTTTTACCAGAACATATTTTAACTATAAAGACTATATATATATATATATAGGGAGAGAGATTTTCACTTTTTTTGTTTTTCACACTTAAAAAACATGAATTCAACAGATTAATAAAATATCTTTTCATCAAAAGAGCATTACTGACTTTTTAATCTGCTTCTGCCATCATCAATATGCATCTCATATACAATATCTTATATAAAAAAACGGATAACCTACTGCCATGTGTGGCTTTATGCAATACAAATCACCACTACTGTAAACTCCCCATGTAATCATTTAAATATAGACTGTTATTTCTCTTTCTCTTATTGATTCTTCATTTCTTAACAGGTCAGGTATTTAGTTAAGTTCAGATAAAGCTCTTATGTTGCGCTTGTGTTAGCTGATTGGCATCAGCTGCTTCTCTCTTCCCTCAATCAGTGGTCCATTACAATGGTTTATTTGATAAGAGGACAATGCACATTAATAAAAACATTTCTGTAAATGCGCCAGAGTTAGCCAAGAGGCTATTTTTCATCTGTAGTCCCAAGATCCCATAACGTCCCATTCATCAGATGTTGGGACGTTAATTTCCAGCAGGTAGCCAATGTCATTATACAAGGCAGCCTTTATAAGGGATTAATGTTAATGTTAATGTTATAGTCCAGTTGTGTCAGTAAGTCGTGACTCACATAAAGTGTCCGGTGTCATTGTTCCCAGCGATGGTTGAAGATTTAAGCTTTTGAACCAGGATCCGGATCACGTTGATGAAGATGACAATGTTGATCTGGAAGAGATACATGCACACGTATTCACAATTGGACAAATTACAGAATACAAACATGCACACAGTAAGAGAAAAAACAAACCCATATTTTAATGCAGAAACATCTTTTTTTAAATTGCATATAAGATGAAGTCAATCAAATTGCTGCGATATTAGCAATTGACCCTTGGTACATCCGAAAAGTGATTATTTAATTATAACTTCTCAAAGGTGATTATGTATGGTGTTTACGCAGCATGTGGCTGCAGTAAGAGCAATGAGTGTTTGGAGGCTACCTAGTCTTTTCACTAAGCCTTTTTTAAACAAAAAAGCAAGGAATTAACTAAGTGTGCTCTTGCATAAACTACAGTTAGCATGTCTGGATAACTGGTTTATTACCTATAGTAGGCGATATTTTTTCCTTGGATACTGAAGGCATGACCCACCCTGCTCTGCCTCTGATTGGCTTGGCCTGATATTCTTACCCAAACCTTAAACCAATCTCACTCCTCATGCATATAGATAACTAACAAGTCAATCAGCGCAGAGAAGAACGAATCATGACTTTGTCATCCAAGTGATAAAAATTGAACAAGGAGCTTTTCATTAGCTGGCTAGCTATTTAATATTATATTTTGTTGCATTACAAACCGTAGCACATCCGCTGTATGATACAGTATTTCCACACTTGAGTGGAAGCTAGTCTTGGATGCTACTGTCCTGATCCTGCTTTTTATTGGATTCTAAAAGTGAAACATACCTAAAGTTCTGCTTGTCCAAGTATGTAAGTAATCCAGAGTTATGTTAGCGTGACATAAGGAAAAATGTTGCATGATATTAAGTACGTAGAAATATTTTGTAAGGTTCTCAGTTTAAAACAGGTCAGCTAGAAACATGAAAAGGTCAGCAGGAGGTGGTGTGAAATGAAGGGCTCTTTGTCTTTATAAAAATCATATGAATTTCAGATATGTTACTACTTTCTACTCACCAGCAGTGAGACTGTTATTGGTCCTTTAATAATCCACCAAATAGCAACATTGTCTGTGTCGTCCCAGCAACTGCAATTAAAGCCAATTTCAATGAATTAAAATCATAAGTACACTGAAAGACTGGAAGAATTACTACTTCTACTGTTGTGGTACAATGTTACCATAGCAGTGAAATTATGAGAAAATATAAGCTGCTTTGGTGCATATCGTGTGATAAATCGTACCCTTTGTCATCATAGAAGAATCTGGTCAACACCCAAAGTATAAGAACTGTTGATGGGAGCCCTGCAACATATGAGCAGAGATTAATTATTTATATGCTGGATATGTGTCAAGTAAAATTAATCAAATGCTTAATCCCCAACTTGCATATGTACTGCATTTTTAATGAAAATGTTGTTAGGCATATAACACATTGTGTATCAAATGTATCTGTCCCCCAATTGCATCTCCATGCCAGAAGAAAAAACAGACACAGGATAAAAGCAGGAGACGGGAGAGAGAGCAAGATAGTGCAAACCGGAAAGATGCTGATAAGACACATGAGAGCCACTGAGTGAGTGCCAAATCAAAAACACACCCTGGTTTGCTTTTCAGGTTGTAAAAACACAGATACTCAGGACAGAGATATTTAGGTCCCGATTTTCCTCTGCAACAAGTGCATAGAAATTTTGTTTTGCCAATTGTGGGTTCTGTTGGCTAAAAATGTCAGGCACTCTTGCTCCTCACCAATAAATTCCCCTTCTGTCCTCCCAACATCCAACAGGTATGCTGTTGTTTCTCACCGTCACTGTTGCACCAAACACAACTAGTCAGCCTGTAGTATTGTACTGTTACATTGTGGTAACAGGACCGAAGTGATACAGTCTGTGGAAGCACCCGAGAGTACGAGCTTAAACAGGGAAAATATACAGCTAACAGAAAGGGATGGTCAGACCATAGAAATCAGTTGACTGGGCAAAACAGGATAACACAAAAGGAAAGCACTGAAAACATCCAGCTCAGTCAAGTAAAAGATAAGGGAGGGGAAACAAAGGGAGCGCCGAGGAAACGAGAGCCAGTGCAGCAGCAATCGCTGCTCAGGAACAGCTATTGTGTAAATAAATATTGTCTGGAAATAGGTTTCCAAAACACCCAAATGTGACTATATAGTGTAATCACAAGACAGACCAATAGGAAAACCTTCCAGTATCATTCAATGAAATACAACAACACCACTCAGGAATGACCAGCTGAATCATTACCTCTCTGACACAGGCTCAAGTGTCTATGATAGGTTTCACAAAGACTGAAATGCGTTTTTTTTGTTAGTTATTAGGTTGAGTCTGCTGTCATGACTAAACCAGCCAACAAGATGCACAAGTCACAAATCAAAGTGAAACTGGAATTATCGCCTGTCAGTTGTATCCCTCTGCCAACCAGTCATGTTCGCCCAAAATGTCATCACTTCATTATTTAAACCTGTCAGACATTTGCATATGAATTCTTGTCCAAAAACGTGTTTTGTGGGGTGACCTATGACCACCAAAATGGCATCAGTTTATCCTTTTTGTGCGCAATTTGAAGGATTTCCCTCTTTCTGAGATATTGCATTGGACAGAGATGAGACATCACAGTGACCTCGGCCTTAGACCTCCAAGAATCACAACAGTTCATCCTTGAGTCCAAGTGAATGTTTCTGCCAAATTGAAGGAATTCCTCCTGAGATTTTGTGCACGAGAATGGGCGGACGGACAGACAACCCGAAACCACAAAGCCTCTGGTCACATCTGTAACTGGCATGGATGCATAAAAACGTCTCTCCTACGCCAGCTGACTACCCGGAAGAATCTTCTTTATTTCCCCAATGCATTTCAAAACAAGGCTTTCATCATTGTGTGTACAACACAGCCTATATATCATTGTCAATATATAATTGACAAAAGCCAGATTTTGGAATAGAGATACTGCTTTTTTTACCACACAATGACAAATTATTAAAAACAGGCCCACATTTCTCACCAAGTGGTGAGTTTGATATATTTTCTTCATAATATTTGGTATTAAAGGAAGAGAAGGCTACAGAGTATCTCTCGCTCTCTCCTGGAGCTGCTCATGTTTCTTTTATGACTAATCTACGAAACTGCAAAACTAGAGTACTGATTTGACCATGGCTCACGTCGAAAGCCACAGTGTATTTCAAACATTGCCATATTTATTTGGCAAGACAGCAGATTCTTTGTCAGTAACCCAATGAGAACTGGACACATTCAATATCAAAATACCATCATAAAGTCAAACTCCGTGCATCTGACAGTCAAATTCATACGAATGACAGAAGTGGGAAAATTTGCTTCTGTCCAAATACACTTTAAAGAAGTTTCCCCTTACGCAATGCTGTGTAAGACTATCGATAGCAATACAACAGAAACCCCTCATTGAATGCTTGGCCTCCAAAAAATATCTTGCTCTATGGGTGTGCAACATCTTCCCCCTAAATTGAGCCATTGTAAATTAATTGTGAGCTCGTGGGACAACTTCATCAAGTTATGTGAAGATGATGCGTTTACGTTATTCGTTATTGGCTTGAACGTCCTCAGACGACGTCCTCAGTCATCTCTACTCACCCCATCCAATCAGAATGTACCACCAGAAGTATTTCCTCTGAGAGACGAAGGTCAGGGCCAGCAGGGTCTGCAGATACATGCCCTCCACTAGCAACCAGAAGTAATTGGCCAGGATGCTGAACTGGAAGAAAGCCACGGCAGACTTGCACGCTGTCTAGAGAGGACATCGTGAAACAAAGTTACTATTACCGGATTTGTCATAAATCTAACACGAGGCAGTTCAGTAAAATATTGAAGTAGTTTAAATTCTCTCTGTACACTAGCAAAAGCATTAATAACATAATATATAAAATCCTTCCTTTTCATATATTGTGTTATTATATTATGAATGCATGAGGCACTTTGATATTTGCATGTCAGAGTACAAGTTATTGTGACTGTTGATAAAACAAAGTTGGCTGATAACATGATTTATGACTTAAGTTCTAGGACCTCTTGTGGTTGCAGTGAATCACACTTTTTGAAAAGACATTTTATTGACTGTTTTATATTTTATTGTCTGCTGACTCCTTATAACTATTAACCAGCCGGTAGGCGGCCTAAAGTGAGTGAAACTGCTTCAGTTTGGACTTTTGTTTCCACTACACTCCTAAGCGCCTTTAAATCAAGATTTAAGACTTTTCTGTTTGCTGTTGCCTTTAATTGAACCAGATTCAAGGATATTAATACATTTCTGCATTTCACTACTGTATTTTATTTCTTAAACTGCACTGCAACTTGTATTCTATTTTTAGCTTCTTAATGTTTTACTGACTGTTTTTAATGTTTAAATGATTATTCTTCATTTTTTTAAAATCTTCTTTTCTTTTGCATTATGTTTTGATGCTTTTAATGGTTTTATGTGAAGCACTTTGAATTGCCTTGTTGTTCAAATGTGCTATACAAATAAACTTGCCTTGTCTTGCCTTAAACCCAGGTAAGATGATTGCATATATGTATAAATATTGCTGACAAACTAAAATTGAGCGCTGACTACAACGGAGCACATCTTCATGTCGGTACTCGGTAGGAGGAGAGCTAGCTCTATTGAGAGAACTTTCTAGTTCTTCCTTTTTCCCCCCTATGTCCATCAGCATCTCTGATCTTTACAGGGACGTGAAGTCATCTTTTCTGTTGTTCCATTCATGTCAGTAAATTTGAAAAGCAAAGCCTTCAATGTTCAGGCTATTACTCTACATGCATTTTTCATGAAATTACATTATTTTCTACCTTCAACAAAGCCTGTCAAACCACTCTTAAGAGAAAATACACTTGGAGAGACATCCTGGTGGGATTGTTCTATCGGTTATGGATTGATTATATAATACATTTTTTTATTTTCACCACAATGTTAAATTATTTGGATAAACCGTTTGTTTTCATTATGGATTCCAAATATTTCTGTTTTTATGTTATTGCCAACACGGTCCACTTAACAACCACTCAGGAAATGGGACAGTAGAAAGATCATGTAAAAGTTGAAAATTAAGGACCTTTCGCCACAACTAGGCTACAGGTTTCATGGTTGGCCCTCCCTCTGCCACAACAATAAACCACTACAAAATTCACTACATGGTGTAGTAATAATAATTATAGTACAACCATTACCATTACAATTTTCTCATTTCACTTTATTAACATTTCATCCATGGCATCAACAAAACTAAACATACCTGCTGTTTAAACAGTTTTTGCTAAAGGAATTCACAAATCTTGTCGACTAATGGAGGGCTTTTGCAGCAAAACGACAGCTGCCATTCATCACGTGTCTTCCCCTCTGTCAGTCCTCCTTTCATTGTTAATTCAAATAGACAGCAGATGTGGGATAATTATTGGCTAATACGCGTGCTCACCGTGGACACAGAGCAGTGGTCCAGGGTCTCGTCAGCAAACAGCACGGTGTCTTTAATGAAAACAGCGCTGGCTCTCAGGACGAAGGAGGAGAACAGGTTGATGTGAATGTAGTTTCTAGTGCAGCGGAACTTCCTGAAAGAGGCACAAATATAAATGCACACAAACGGTACTATTAATAGATTCCCAATCCTCCAACAAAGGCTTTACTGGGGCCTCTATTGATCTGACAGGCCATCATGTGAATACCTGGATATTTGTGTCTGTTGGAGCATGTTCCAGCTATATACTCGTCTCTAAAATAGCTATTTAATTCTTGCTCACCGCCCCTTCTTAACACTCCAGTTAAGAATCTGAACTACATAAATGGTTGGTGAGTAAGCATCCTCGCTGTTGTCCCTTTTATTGCCCTTCGTGTTTGTGTGTCTTTCAGGGACTGTGTGTGATGCTCTGGTCTTACCTGAAGGCAGTGAACACCACTATGGCTGTGATGAGGGAGATGAGCGAGGTCGCGTAGCCCACTGTGTAAACCTGTCTGAACGTGGAGAGGTAACTCGTCTGCAGAGAGACAAACCGTAGATTGTGATGCTGTCAAATGTATGAATGGGAAATAACTTGAGTGAAATGTCACACAAAAAGTCTGAAACAGTGGATCTGACAGAAGTGCAGTGGTACAGTACATTTATTTGACAAATTAAGTTACTTTGCAGTTTTTATAATACAAAATATAATTAAAAAAAAACATATTTTTCATAAGTGCAGACACTAGGTACAAATTAGCCACACATTTAACAGCTGCAGTATTAAAATGACAGTAATTATAATCCAATAATTTAGTAAACATTATTCTGAAATGGGTCATTCTGCATGATACCTTTGGTACTTTAAGTATATTTTTATACTTTTGTACTTTTACTTGTGTTTTTACTTATAACACAGTATTTCTACACTGTTGTATTGCTGCTTTTACTTAAATAAAAGAGTACTGCTTCCTCCACTGCAGGATACATTATAATCAATAAATACAACTGATTAAAGTTCAATACAGTTATAAAAAAACATCAAAGTTCATTTTCTGAAAAACCTTTAACCTTGCTGTAGTTTGTCTTAGATGATTATATCAGACACATTTGATTGTTTCCTTACCTTAGCTGTTCACATGTATTCTTGGAACAAAAGTATCAGAAGTGCGTTTTGTCTTTGCACTAAACCTAGAAAAAGGTCTGAACTGAAAAAGGAAAACGCGAGGGAGGAAGAGCAAAGCGGAAGCAGCAACAAAATTAATATTTAATTGATTGGCATGATTACAGCATCGTGTGTTACCTCGGATTCAGGCTCGCTGTCGTCGCTGAAAGCACAGGCCTCGTCGTAGGCTGGATACATTTCCGACCAACCACGGACCGTACAGTTCCTGTAAACATACCCTGGTGTGGGAGCGGACAGAAGGGGGACACGAAGGGATCCAAACTAGTTTATAGTGATTCAGCCGCAGAAATTTTCATAATACATACAACCCATTCAGAAGCTCAACCAATTTGTTATTCTTCTTCTTAATCTTCATATGGCTTAATTTTGTCTGAACATCTTGGAATGTAGTTTAAATTAATTCTGCTGAAAATGGTTTCAAATGCAGGTGACCAGTGGCCAAAAGTAATAGCCTAATATTACAAACGTTATCAAGGTTGTGTGTGCATGCCACAAAGCCTCACAATCTTTATGGACTAATCAGCAAATTCATCCATTCTGGTTATCAACAGTCTTTATAATTTACTACATCAAAAACCTGTGATGTTGATTTGAACACCAATAAAAAACTGTATATGTTCTAAAATCCTGAAGCATCTGATATTATGCAACACCATTGGGAAACATCGTCTTAAAAACAAACCAAAACAAAGAATTTAATGCTTCAAAATTATTTTACATTCTTGAGCATAAGAACTTGTGTATTGTAAGCTACAATTCTTACAAATTGTAATTCCTGTGCACATTAGGACTGCTACACTTGATATTTCCTCTCTTGCACCATTTCACTCCATGAGTGCTTTCAGTCAGAAACGTCCATTTGGAAACAGCAGGTGTCGGGAAAAGATTGTCAGCTGGATCGCTCCCTGCACTGCTGTGTTTTGTAGGATTGTACATCTGAATGTGTGTGTGTGCCAGATAGCACATGCAGGCTTTAGCTGGACTGTTGGCACAAAGGCAGACAGACATGCATGGCAGTAGGTTTTTGAGCTCAGCAAATGGGAACTCAAGCTGTCAACTAAACTGCTGAAAGCAAAGACTATGGTCTGTTTGAGTGATCTGCAATTCAGATCATCATGAGCCAATATTTCCATCAAGTTAAGAAGGGAAAGTACATTATTCCTTAATGATCCTGACCTTTCCTCCTTTAATGATGCATCATAATGGCAATTGTGTCAAGACAACTGAGTACAAACAGTCCGACCATCTTTGTCTTTAGACTGGAAGACAAGGTTTCCCATATTAAAACAATTTTACTCGCTGTCCTATAAACACTAATTTACAGATGCAATTTACTAATAATTGATTGTACTCATTACTACAACCGTTTCAAAAAGGATAATCACTCTAAATATAAAACCTCTTAAACTAGACAACACTTTTATTCTCATGACTATATTATTCAGAATACGTCTCTCTTGGTGTCATTGGCACCGTCTTTCTGGAAACACAAATCCTTCAACAGCCCGAGAGGAAGTCTGACTGTCAAATGTGAACCCTGCAGACAAGATTCCACATCATTTCTTCTGCCAGAAACATCCCAGAGCATATATATTCTTGCCAACAAACATACATGAATAATTCATTGTGCTCCTTCATCAGAGCGACTCCAGCCTGCATTTGCGCTGCAGATTATACAGAACGGATAATTATACTTAGGAGTGGAGCAATACAACTTCTACATTAACTTCTGTATTTTAACTACTCTACTTATTCTATGACTGAAATTGAGTTATTCTTTTCTGTGTTTGTTGAGATTGGGATTAAAGAGACCAACCTTGATTGCTGGAGAAATGCTGGAAGACCTCAGAGCAGGATTTGTTGACTACCTGCCCGACTTCAGCTGTCAGCCAGCAGCCGATCTCATCCCACTCTGTGTTACATCCTACAAACACAGACATAAATAACAATATTAATAGTGATAAACTTTATTTGCACAGCAAAGTTATAAGGTGCTTTTTAACCCTGATGAAAACATCTCAGGACCCAATGAGGCAAATCAAATCAGATAATTAAATATGTATATATTTTTGAATGGAATAAAATACAGCTAAATAATAAATGATAAAAACAACAAAATAGAATCATAATCATAATCACAATAATGGTCATAATAATCATGAGCATCATAATAATGGTAATAATAATCATAACAATTGAAACATGTTGGAAATAAAACAATGTCCTAGATTTGTTTTGAGAAGTGAGTTAATGGATGTCGCTGATTCCAGTGTGTTTCCATCCACCTGTTTTTATGCGCATTTCCAACAAAAATCAAACACTTGGCTGAGGTTGAATGGTCGGTGTATCGATTGCAAATGAAACAGTCTTATAGCAAATAAATCATCACAAACATGAAGTATGTGAATTAAACATCACTGAAAGTTCCTGTCCACTGAGGAGACGAAAACATCGGGTAACATCCATTGCCCAAGCAACATGCATACCTGTGTCAAGAAACTCAATTTCATTATATACAAAGAATGATTATGCATCCATTGTTATTCCGATGACCTTTTGTATTCATGTGATTTCTTCCGGCATTTACCCATTTACATAATTTATTGTTTGGCTTCTTTCATATCTAATTCCTGCAGAGTTTATGCTTCCTGTCAGTCCTTAGTCATCACATTAATATAAATTGAGTGCTTCTGTCTGCTGACTAAAATGGTCACACACACTTCTTCAGAAGGCAACTTGGCAACACAAAAACCTCGATCTAATGCTCTCGGTTCTTCAGGGCCAAGACTGTGAAGCCTCAGGGAAATTTATTCTGTTGTGAGTCCGAAAACACTTTTCTGTTTTCTGAAATGTTGGGTTGTCTATGGATTGCAATGTTGAAATGTCATTTGTTCCACCACTTTGGTTCCTGACACAAATATTTTGACAACAATTTTGTGGATTTCCATGAAATTTTGTACAGTCAAGGTTCCCAGAGGATGAATCCGAAAGACTGTTGGTGTGGTTGTGGTTTTAAGTGAAATCTCTTGAGAACTATTTGATGGATTGCCATGAAATTTGTTTCAGAGTCAGACATTCACATCTTCCTCAGGAGATTCCATCAGCCTCAGCTGTACTTTGTGTTTCGTGCTATTTAGTTTGACTCACGGGATGTAGACTGGCGGTATAAGTCGGCAGCATTTATTTCTTCTATACCAGAATGATGTGTGGAGTCAGACCTTCTTTTAGCGCTGACACAGTGCTGAGGAAAAAGGTCCGGCTATGTAAGACTAAGTGCTAAATAACAAATGTTAGCAGGCTAACAAGCTAAACTGAGAAGGTTAACATTGTAAATAATATAGGCCTACCTGCTAAACATCAACATGTTGCATTGAGAGCATGTTAGCATGCCGATGTTAGCATTTAGCAAGTACAGCCTCACAGAGTTGTTGTGGCATGGCTGCACTCTTACTCTTGTTTGAAAAGTTTTTTGCAAGTGTCTTTTGAAATTTTGTCTTTTGCACACCAGGACAACCCAAGGATGATCTAAAGAATATTTTCCACTCATAATAAGGAGGAGCTAGTTTATGCATTCACATAAGCCGCTTAAAAAGACGATTGCTATTCTCACAGTATTGTGTGCATGTAAAAGTAACCAAATCAGTCAAATGCTCCTCCAGCTTCTTCTAGTGTTCCTACCTGACATGCTCTATGAATAATGAGTTTCTCACAGCATCACAGACTCCCTGTTGTTACATTTATTGAGAGGAGGCTTGGAATATTTCAGCCCTCCCCTGGTCTTTCATCCACCCATACCAACCACTGCGACTAGAGTACATACAGGTGACCTGATTACCTAGTCACATATTTATTCTCATGCAACCAAAAGGAGGATATTTCTACTAATCCTGGCCTAATAAATCTATACCAGCTGACAAGTCTTATCCACAGCCCTTGCCTTGCTTTGTTTCTGTAAATAGACTGCGGTAAAAGCTTTTGCTTGTCACTCCGTTTTTTTTCCATCTACTCTCCTCCATTTCCCAGATTCTCTATAAACCTGGGTTTACTCACCGGTATATAATGGACTAATTCACATATCAATGAGGAGATGGTCTCATGAGTCGAGGTGACAATTTTGACAGGAGTGAAGAAATAAATGGACGGAGTAACTCTGATACATGTCATTGTGATAAACGCGGCTATGCAAATATCTGCAGTCATCTCCATCCACAGTGGGTAAATGTCAAAGGCTGTGATGCTATTTCTTTTTCCTAAGGCAACAATACAAGGAGTTTTTTTTTCATTTATCCCTAAGGCTGAAATGTAATCAAAACAAATTACAATTTACTGCTTTATGCATTTTAACTCCTCCGGCGCTATAAGTTTCAAGCAACATCAAAGTGTTTCCGACTATGATTTGTATTCAAGATGTCGGTGAACTACATCTTTGTGACGTCATTTATTTATCCATACATTTTGATTGGAGGCGAAAAAAAAAGGTTTAATGGATACAAAGCACAGTTAATAATAACAACGTCAGTTACTCTAATATTTAAACCCCTTTTGTTGTAAACTTAATTGAAATGGTGTCACTCATCTACTGGAAGGTAGTTTAACTTTCAAGACTTCTATTTTAACAAGACTAAAGTTTGTAGCGACGCCAGCAGGTCATGAACCAAAGACATTGCAGCCACAGAGCTACACTGACAAGATGTAACAACACTATTTAGTTCATAAGACCTTGAACCTTCTGTTCTTTAATTATCTTATCATTGAAAATGAATACAAATAAAAAATACTGGTTATTTAAGCAATCCACTGTAGCTGTTGACATTAATCTGAGACAGAGCAGTGAATTACAGGCAGTAATCTATCTTGGTGAAATATAACTTTTCTCTCTGTATCTTATTTCATTTGTACAAAGCCAGCGTATCAAATCCATTATCCACTCCTTCTCCTGTGTGTCCTTATCTCACAAAAACAACCTGCATCCAATTAGGTAGTCTCACGAAAATGATGTCATCGCCAACGTCACTTTAGGAAACGATAGGATGCAGTTATTCACGGAGGACCTGTCTTGTCAGGCTGAGTCAGACTGATATTCCTGAAGCCGAGGATCCAGGAGGGGCAGAGGGACCGCGTCAAAATGCACTTTCAGATCTCAGATCTGTCGTTTCCTTTTATTGTTAGCTTAATGAGTTGTTGTTTTAGGGGTGGTGCTATGAATTGTGGGGCTTTAACACAGCAGGTGGCTCTAGCACACCACCAAACAAGCCGCAACCTTGTATTTTACTTTACATTGCTTTCTTTACAGGATTTTTTGTTATTTATTAATTTACTTGATACTATTATTCTATGTGTGCTTTGCTTTTTGCTCACCTATATTAAATAAATAAATAAAATAGTTGTAAAAACAATTGTTTTTATTAAACCATGTATGCTTTGATGAAGGTCCTTTAGACCGTAAGTAAAAAAAATAAGTGTTATGTGGATATCTATTCTACCAGTTTGAGCTTTTTTGATACTTCTAGCACCTTATTTAGATAAAGCCGGGTGAAGCGGTGGTTATCCTATATTTACCTGCATTAGTTTTTATAGAGACAGTCGCAGTCCCAATCGTTCCCACTGCATTCAAAACTCAGCAAACATATCCAGGTAAGTTAGTAGTTTATATGATGAGTAAAGTCATCCACAACGTCTAACAATCAGCATCATCAGTCAAACAGCGTGCACAGCTATTATTGTTAGTAGTGTATCACTCGTAGAAATGTACAGTTTTTATTGGACCCATCCCTCATGTATATGAAGCTTAAGCAGAAGTTCAGTCAGGAAGACACTCTACACTCCATTTCATTCATAATCTCTAATTATTCCTGTGATTACTCCATCAGCTGATTGGGGGGGCGTGCAATTTAAATTAACCAACCAGATTCTGCGCAGTTTCCTTAAACCAATCACATCGTTGTTATCAAACTTTTAAATAGGTTCTCCTCTCTGCTGCTGTCAGTTGTCATTTCAGCTGAAAAGTTGTGACCCTCCTCCACCCGAGGCTCCTCCAGTCAGCATCAGTCAGACTCCTCATTCTTCATCGGATTACAGCAACTGCCTTCACCACCACCACCACCAGTGGATTCTGCCTTATCAGACCTCAGCATCACTACCCCTTGATTATCCTATTTCAGGTTGGAGTCCAATCACCAAAGACTTTGCACTATTCAAATTGTATGCAATTGTAATACATTCTTGTTAAATTCTAAACAAGTCTCTCCTGATTGAAATAGGTTTAGTAGAGGCTTGCCCAACATCTGCCAGAAGAGAACAATTTAAAAGCTTCAGTCAGAAAAAGAAAAACCTTGAAAATGTGTATTTCTCCTTGTTCCACTTTGTCTCAGAAAACACAGATATATGTAATATCATATATTAGAAAAGGAATTCTTTGTCTGACGGAGCCAGAGCAGCATGAAATTAAAGTATAAAATATTTACAAATGTGTATTTGGTGACCACCTGAGGCTCTGGGAAGCTTTTATCCTCATAGACAATATTTACAAAAGACATTAAGAAGGGTTATGAAAGGCACATGCATAATCCATCAGTTCCTGGACCATTCTCACTGGCTTACTGGGAAACACAAGCAGAACAGAGATGCTTTAATACAATATTAACATTGTTTTTAACAAATCTAGATTCCATTTACCTACATATACATGGTTCTTATTAAATCTATAGATTCCAGTCACCTGCATGTCTCGCCTGAGGGAGGGGACTGTTTTTCAGTCAATTAATTACTTTTACATTGCATATGTTTTGTAAAATGTTTCTTCTTAAGTTTCCTTGAGCTCCTGTTTCTTTTAGTTTGTAACAAAGATACTACTGGAGGAACCAACTATGGTTTTGTCCAAACCTATTAGTTTTTATTGTGCATTTAACAAATCCATTGAATGGGCCATTTTCTGTATTCTTCTTCGTGTGTGGCCTTCTGCCGTGTTAAAGGGAAGACTATGTGGTCGAGGAGCCATCTTGCATGTGTGTTTTATTGTGTGGTTTGACTCACCTTAGCTTTCTGTGAGCAGGTAAATGTGAGTGTTGTAAAATCGTTTTGATTTGGTTCAAATTAATTCGGGATCCAGTGGTTTATTCATAAATTTCCAACATATTTTGTGATAATTTCCTGTTCTTTTGTGCATTGTCAATAAAATCTATAGCAGTCTCTTGCTCCAGTTTATTCTGGGTCTTAGGTATAGAGTTATCATCTAGTCACATATAAAAAGGCAAAATATCTGCTGTAAAAGGTTGCTCCCTGTCACATTGAGAGGGCTAACTTGAAATGCTTGCTGTGGCCACTCTAAGCCTGCTAAATATAAAGATGCATTTTTTTCTAATCCACACTAAGCCATAATTATTCACAAAAAAAAGCTTTTCAAACAGCCCCCCTGTCAAGTGCATGTTGTTGAAATTCATTGTGGGTAAAATGATTAAGATTGACAGTGAAGTACAGGCTTGAAAATAAAGAATGTGGTTACAAGCTTGCTGTTCACGATCTGTCAGAGTTTAAATGAGGTACAGCGACTATACAGTGACTAACTGTGCTGAGGTAATTGGAATCAAGGATTAAGAGATTTCATTTTCCAATATTGTAGTTTCCTATAATACCAGAATTGGATGTTGGCCTCTGAATTTTAGATTTGGTGAAAAGGGAAAATTCTCAAGCATATCATAGGTGGGAGGATCGCCCTCAGATTTATACAAATGGGTGTAATTCTCATAGAAAAACACAAATATCTATTAAAGAGAAGAAACTGCTTCCAAATAGTATTATAGATTGATAATCCTTATCCTGACACAATGACAGTATGTGGGCTCACAAAGAAAATGAATAATGGATGTGGGTGTTTTTAAGTGCAGCCTATGCTGGTTAGTTTTGTTTTTCTCCCAATTTGTTACTTGACATGAGCAACATTGAACAGTTATGTTATGAGGAAGGTTTTATACGTATTACAATTTGGTGTTGGATGAGAGCAAAAATGCTGATTTACCAACTACTCTGACAGAAATGAAGAAGATAGTGATGACTCAGCTTTTTAGCAATGCGGGCCTGTGGGTCTGTTGATCAGACAGTCGGCCGGTCAAACGCTAAGACAGCTATTGAATGAAATGCCATAACATTTGCTAAAAACATTCACGATGAATTGTATTTACTTTTAATCAAGTGCCATCACTGAGTATAATTTTACCTAGTCCAATGCTTTATGATGAAATACCTTCAAAACTAATGACAGTGTAATCCGCCTCAGCTATACTTTGTGTTTAATGCAATTTAGCAAACATTAGCACGCTAACAGGCTAATCTAAGATGGGGAACATGGTAACTTATGGTGATTTATATATTTCACATACTCCGCATGCTTTTATGTTCTGTGCCTCTGACATGGATGTTTTTTAGTGTCTAACAATGCAGCATAATCTTGTCTTCAGTCCATTCTATTTTAACATAGCTATCCCTCATTTTATTTGCTTTGTGTGTGTTGAATTTGTGAGTCTCTGTGTTGCATGTCTTGTTAGTTACTTGACAATGTCTAAAAGTCTCCTGAATAATGATACTACGTATATTAATATTCTCACTATATTCATTGTTTGTGCACGCATTGTAAAGCATCAATATTGTATAACCTTGTATATTTAATCTTATTTCTGTTTTTAGGTTTGTTTTCTAACATCTGCCTCTCGGGACTACAGATGAAAAATAGCCTCTTGGCTAACTGGCGCATTTACATAAAGGTTTTTATTAATGTGCACTGTCCCCTTATCAAATAAACCATTAGAAAAAGAACAACCATTATACATGCTGAGCATTGCTCTTACGGATTAAATTGCTTGCAAGTGTGAATACGTTTTACTGTCAAGCGGTGGAATAATAGTCCCATTAGTTGGTTCCTGCTCCTTGATGCTTAAATTCAGATCTTTAGATTTGAGTCATGCAGACACTGAGAGTGATGTGAAAACTGTGATGTGCTGTTTATGAAAAGTTTTAATTTTTAGCCTGAGATTGGAACAAAAAAGAAAGAGGGACAATTATATGATCTATGTTGAAGAAACATTTGTAACAAAAGCCAGTGTAGCAAAAACACTGAATTATAGAAACTTACTGTTTCACTGTGACTGACATCTTTGTGTTTATGCTTAATCTATGCTTAAAAGGGGGATTTTTGAACAATAATTTTTGTGTAAAACCATAATGTCCCCTGTCACAATTAACACTAATGTCAAGCACTTCATGAGTTTCAGACATTTCCTTTCATGTCGACCAAAAGGTTCTGTCTCCCACTGAGCAGTGATTTATTCTTGGGCCTTTATCAAGAGCCAGCTCTAGAAATAACTATACATTTAGCCACTTGAGTGTCACCTCAATGAGGATTAACAATGACGTTTGAAATTACTTGGACACAGTGAGTGCTGCCAGAGCACCGCTGAGGGAGCAAATGTATTACAACCGTAGTTTAATTTCTCAATGCATTTATTAGGCAGCGAGCATTCACATGACTTCTCAGTGGAATTTAGTTTTAATGGTAATGTTGAGTGGACATTTTGGTGTTTTTGTCAAATTTGAGTATTTCATACCACTTTAAATAGCTTTACTTTCAATCTATTTCTATGCCAATCAATCAATCAATCAATCAATCAATGTTAAAAGAGAATTTGGATGAATGAAACAAAAACACGTCTTTGTGTAGCTCTGTAAAAATCCATTAAAACCTCCAGCGATCTTTTCTTATTTGATCGCTGATAAATTACAGAATCAACACAAAATCGAGTTAGGGCTATCACAGTTTGTTGACTAATCAATTTGTTTATCAAAGGAAGGTTTATCGGCATGGTAGCACGGTTTATTAATGATAAATAGGGATGTTTTATGTGAAGTGTTACCATCTCTACCAGTTCCAATGAAGGATAAATTAGTAAGTTGTTAATCAAGAACAAGACAGTCTGCAGCCATGCTAGCAGCTCAGTCAGCTAAATGCTAACGTCAGCATGCTACCATACACGCAATCAGGGGCGCCGTTACCACGGAGAACACTGGCCCTGGGTCAAAAGGGCCTTCTAACCTTTAAATTATCTGCTGGAATAATTTCTCAAAAATACATATGCATTCATGAGTCACATAAAAGCCACCACCCTCTCCCGTCCCGCCAAAATACTTTCAAAATGTCGTCAAAAGTCAGGTGCTCAGGAAAGAAGAGAGAAACGAAAAAAAAAGAAAAATAGCACGAAGCAAGATGGCAGCATGGTGGCTCTGCCCGAACGTGGTTAGCGATTATGCTCTTAGGCGTGTGGCAGTGATCCAGAGTATTTATTCCACTTGAGGTGCAGTGAAATGAAAATGTTGTATTCTTATTAGTATTTTATATTCTTATAAGTAAACTGTTTGCTAACGTGTTATTGCGCAAACTGTCACAAGCTTGCATTGTGTAACTGGTGATCTATGCAGCATCTGACTGCCTGCATGCACATCCTCTTTCCTACTGTCGAATGACAATCACATGTTCCATACCGTACGTATATAGAACGTATGTATCTGTATGTCTGGTGACTACGTAGACAAAGCAGTCCTTTACTGCCATGTCCTGGAGCAGGATGTTCCAGTACACAGCCCCTCCCCCCCCCCACCGCCCCCCCCCCCCCCCCCCCCCCCCCCCCCCCCCCCCCCCCCCCCCTTGATCACTCTCGACATACCTCTGTGTGACTTTAGCTCTGCAGTGCTCACTTTTACAGACTCTTTGTGTCTCTGTATAACTGTGCCTCTTCTTGCAAGAATAAATCATTTAAAAGACAAGTTCTGTTTTACAATATTCAGCGGGTAAGGCAATTTTCCACTACAGCAGTCAGTATGTTATAGTGTCATATATTATAGTTAGCCACCTCTACGCAGTCAGGTCTTTGGAGATCATCTCAGGGTCTGCTCAGAATGACCATGCTAACGTATGTTTTGCAGGTGTATTGGTTACATCATGGGAATGCCATTAGTTTTGCGGCTAGATGGTCATACAACTTGTTGGAAACCAAATTGTTGGAGAAATAAAAATGTCCTGATGATTGCGCTAGATGAAAAGTCAGGATCAACAAAGTTACAACATCACGAATATCTGGACCAAATTTAATGTTATACATCACTTAAAACCCCAGATGTGAACCTCATGGTGGCGCTAGATGAAGTCAGGAGATCACCAAAGTCACGAGGATTCATCCATTGGGCACCAAATTGCATGGCAATCTATCCAGCAGTCCAGTTATGTCAGTCTGTACTAAAGTGGTGGAGACTTAAATCAAACCAAAGACGACAGTAAGTCGCCAATGGCAACACGTTTCACAACAGCATATGATGACTACTTGGGTCCATTACCACCAGCAGTCAGTCACCGATGTCTGTCATTATTTCACAAAGGTGAAATTTCAACTCTGCATGGCTCTCCAGCTCTGCATGATTACGTGTCACCTGCGTGGTCGGCATTACACTGATGGACACGGACACACACTGACGGACACACACACACACACACACACACACACACACACAGAAATTCATCAGCAGACATTTATCTGTATAATGAGCAGCTGAGGACAACTTTGCCCCAAAGTGTTAACAGTCATCAGTGGCAATTAAGATCAAAGTAGTACGGAAATGTTAAAGTTCATCACTCTCGCGGAGGGGAGTTGTTAGAGTGTTGTGGTTCTGGGGCAGTTTCTGATGAAGTGGAGAAGAGCGCGGCTTCAGTGACACAGGTCGACATGGACACACGCTGTGCGGCCCTCTGGGAGACTTCAGGTTCATTAGTGTACTGACTCGTGTGAAGTCAACGAGTCAGATTGGGAGGACAAACAGGTGAAGCCTCACCAGGAGGAACAACAGGTGTCAGTGTGGGTATTAGATCAGTATGATGAAGAGTACATGGTGTAATAACATGTGTCCATGCACATCACAGATTACAGCCTGTCTCTGCATTCTCATTCTTTTCAAAATAAGATAAGAAACTAAGGATCCTAAAGGAAACTAAAGTGAAATTATAGAGGCGTCACGCAGTTACTCTGCAAATACACTAACTTCCCTTTAAAGACACCCGACAGAGCTGGAAGACATCATTTACTTAACAAAAAAGCCACAATGGCACAGTATATGCTCAATTATAAGTAAAAGTCCTTGGTTCAAAATTCTATCAGAAGCTAAATCCATAGTATTAAAAATAAAGTCTTTACAGGTGTGTGGTTGAGATAAAAAATATAGGCCGAGTTCAAAGATGGGTGTGGTTCGAGCAAGGGCACACGAAGAGGGCAGTAGTACGTAGGGAAGGGGCCAGTGCCATGGTCTCATTCTATTATTTGATCATTATTATTATTATTATTATTATTATTTATGCTAACCATGTAAGCAGTACATTAATGTTGTAGTTGTTTGATCTGGAGGTAATTTAACTGTTTTAATCTACAACAATGCATACAATTGTATAAACTGATTGTGTGTGTTGGTAGTAAAATTGAATGGACTATAACTACAACTGTGAAATAAGTTGTGAATGTCACTTTTGAAGTGAGGAATATTTTTGAAGAAAGAATCACTCTACCCAATAACAGTCAAGTGTGTTTTTTTATGATGGAAGTGGTAATAGTCACTCCAAATCACATCAAAGATCAAATAAAACATATTTCTTTCTCTATCCGGTCTTCTCTGCTATTTCTATTGCAGTTAAAGGCAGTTAACCTTTCACCACCCACTGATCCATCTCCAATAAAACTTGGCTCCTGCTATGAAAATACATGAATATCAACACATATCTAGGCAATAGACAAACAATAGATTCAGACTCTTTGCTTTTTGGGGGGTATTTGTCATTTATAAACTGACTGCGGTCATAATCCCTGAAGCAATTTGTTGTTAAATCGGTTTTGATCAACAACTAGTTTGATAATCAATTGATCTTTTTAGAAATGTTTCAAGCAAAAATGTTTAACATTCACTGGTCCCAGCTGTTACAATTGTATTGTGGTTTCTTATAAACCATCATAAATTATGGTTAAGTTCATATTTGGGGATTTGGCAGTTTGAAGACATTACTTTGTGCTCTGATAGATTTTGATGGACATTTTTTCACTATTTTCCTACACATCACATCATTAGTTGCAGTCCTACTGTCTTTTAGATAAAATGTAGATAAAGAAACATATTTTGTAATTTAAGTGCTATCTATAGAAAGTCAAAGACAGCTGGGCTTTTTTGTTAAATTGTGACAGCATCACATGAATTGAGCTGCAAACTTTGCTCCCAGTGCCAAATCAAACCACAGGACAGCAACTAACTGGCAGATAATAAAACATCAGAAAGTTGAACCCACATAAATCCCCTTCCTTGTGTGTTTATAATGTGCTGTTTTAAGCCCATCTTAATTATTTCCTCCTTTTGTTGTTGTTTAGTTTAGCCCACACTCCTGCCTATTAAAAAAAAAAAAAACGCATGCAGTGCACCAAGGTTTTTTTCCCAGTTATCTCACAAAAAAAAAAAAAAAAAAAAAGACAACAAAGCAGAAGCAGCAGCATCACACACGAACTCACCGCGGTGGTCGGTCTGGTTTTGAGCTTCGCTCCTCCTCGTCTGGCGGCAAACCTCTCGAGCCCTCAGGTGCTGAGAGATGATGGCGCAGTCCGGATGAATCGCTTCAGCCTGAAAATACGACACAACTTAAGTTCGCTACGGTGGCTCGAAGCAAACAAAGGCACCTCCAAGTTGATGCTCTTTGACGCCATCTGTGAGTGAGTGAGTGGGTGAGTCGATATAGAGGAGACGCGTTAGACAAACGTTATCAACAGACCTCTTTGGATTCATAACTTCTTCTTTTTATTTTTGTTACTGATGGAGGTTTATTTATTTTTTTTTTAAATAAATTAGTTGTATATTCCACCTTTTTGTCAGGAAACCCTCTTGGAAGATGCCCAAAATGTGTAAAAGTCCAAAATAAATATACATAAACATTTTTTTATTTTATTTTATTTTCATGATAATCAAAGCTCTAAAAAAGTTGTCATTTTGCCCCCAAAACATGACAAAACTGATAGGAATCAGATGTGCACAGCTTACACGATATGAGACAGCATCTGCACGCCATCTCTTTGATGCCTCCCTTATCCGTGTTTTCCCTGTTGATTTCTTTTCTTTTTTTTTTTGTCGCTGATTGATACCAGAAGTGATGGATGCAGGTCGCGAGCCTCGATCACTAATTAGCGCCAGCGGCTTAATGAGGAAATTTAGTGTCAGCGTGCTCCAAAGAGCCGGAAAAGGACAGAGGACAATAAATGTAATAGCGTTGCGATAAATGTCATTAGGCTGTAATTAAGTCGCTTTCCTAGTTAGTAGGTTAAAACGCAACGAGGGACAACTTCTGCTGCACTTTTCATTACTTCTTAAATACGAATATTTTGTCCCGGATAGGACGAATGTATAAATGAAAGAATAAACACTCACTATAGGCCTATACCCCAGGTGGAGATAAAAGACGAGGAGTATGAAGGTCTCCTGTCGCCCCGGCAGCGCCTTAAAATACACTTCCATTGTATTATCTGTCTTCTTCATATCACTCATCGGATGATGATGATGATGATGATGATGATGATGATGATGATGATGTGAGCGCAAAATCCAGGTTACTTGTTCCTCTGGTGCCTCTTAAAGACTGACTTCTTCGTTATATCCTCGGTATGAAAATGTAGGCTATACTCTGTCAACCTTAAAATAGATGAATCCCCATATTCTCTCTGCCAGCAGCAAACTTGCGGGAGTGAAGAGCTGCTCTCTCTCTCTCTCTCTCTCTCTCTCTCTCTCTCTCTCTCTCTCTCTCTCTCTCTCTCTCTCTCTCTCTCTCTCTCTCTCTCTCTCTCCCTTTCTCCCTCTCTCTCTCTCTCTCTCTCTCTCTCTCTCTCTCTCTCTCAGAGCAAATTCAGGTGAAAGACTATCTCCATTCACAGAGATGCAGTCATAAAAAGAACAACATATGACCTAATTTCAAGTCACAAAATGTATTTTGTGACTGCCAGATGCCTTCTATATTTATATATCCATACAATCTATACTAAACCCTTTATTTGTACACTCCCTGAGGCAAATGTATTCCTATTCAACAGATATATTATTCAATATTACAAGTTTTCACCTAATTTCAGAAGCAAATATTGTCTTTTTTACTCCACTATATATTTATCTGCAAACTAATTATTTTTTACTTTGCATAATAGGATTTTACATAACAAACACATGATCAGTTTAAATAATACAGTGGTGAAATAAATATATTTTACTAATGTAAAAGTAGCATTACAGTTGTGTAAAAATACATTACATTCAAGATTTTACTTAGCCTAAAGGTACAAAAGTATTAACAGCTAAAATTACTGAACTTATTAAAGGAAAAGTACTTGTTGGTTTCTTTCAAAAGAGTTATATTGTTATATCATATGTTTGGAAATGTATTACTGATAGCTGGAGCACATTTTAACTGCTGCACTTTAGATACCGTTGGATAGTTTAATCTATACAATATAAATAAATAATGTTTTGTTTGTAAAATCTAATCTGTAACTCCAGCTGCCACGTAAAAGTAGTGGAGTAAAAGGTAGAATATTTCCCTGTAATGTAGTTGAGTATTTATAAAGTAAATTGAAACACTATGAAAAGTAAAATAATCTAAAAAAAAAAAAAAAGTACTCAAGTATAGCACTTGAGTAAATACTTAGTGACTTTCCACCACCGATAAAATATGATGTATTGTTGGAGATTAAACTTCCCAACGGTGTAAAGAAGCTACACCATCAAAATACTTCTTACCATTTGAAAGACACGATTCTGATGCCTAATGTGTACTTTTTACTTTTACTTATACTTCAATGACTTTAAAAAAAAAAAAAACAATACTTTATTACTCTTACTGAAGTAGGATTATGAATGTGGGACTTGTTGTGACGGCGTATTCTTTACACTGCCTTTTACTTAAATCAAGGAAGTGAATCCTTCTCCAACGCTCTGAATATTACATGGTGTCTGTTAACAAGGCTGAACCACCAACTGGGCCGAGCAGGTAACTGCCCCGGGGCCCCAACGAAACACAGAGCAAGCAGTGGCTGAAAGGACCTAAAAGGAGAAGTGTGTCATGCCAGGAAGGACAGCGCTTAAAACCTCCAGAATGCTGTTACCACCTTGGTAAGCAGTTTGCAGGTGTAAATGTGAAGCAGGCCAGTGCTAAAAAAAGACAAAATCCTTCCCGACAGAATTGGTTCCCAAGAACAAGAACACAGGATTCAACCTTCAACGACTCCTCTGGATCTACCTCGGCGATTCATTTACAGGGCCATTTTTGCTCATCGAAAGCAAACCTTGCAAACAAAGGAAGACTACGATTGAATGTGTGTCCCACAGTGTCAAACATTGTGTCCCACTGGCTTCAAAAAATGATTAAAAACAAACATCTTGTTACAAAAGGTAGAGCATGTTATCATCACTGTGGCACGGGGCTTCCATTAAAGCTCAAACACTGCGACCCGTTTAAAAACAAAGGTTAACAAAAGGTTTGTATGAAATGAAAACAGATGGGTGTTTGATCCCCACGGGAGCTAATGGATCACATTCAAGCTTGTGTTTTCACAAGCTATACAACCAATTGTAATGTAAGCATATTGTATATAATTGTCTTTGTATTATATGTTTGAATGTGGAGCCTATCTCAGGTTGACCAGTGTGTATTAGTGTGGCAGGTAGTTTATATATGGGGCACAGGTGCAACTGACAGATGTAATGATGCATGGGTGACGGGGAGATCGCACGGTTTTTACCGCAAACAAGACACACCAGAGGGAGACCAGGAAACTAATAGATATCAAGTTGTATTGTCAGTTGTGAACTGAAATTAAACGGGAACCCTCACCCAAAGATACCTGGAATCTCTTTGTAAAAGCGAGTAAGGAACAGGACCTTCTCCCGCACCCAGCCTAGTGGCTAGCCACAGAAATCAGTCACAATACATATCAAAACTGTATTTGGGGAAAAGAAACAGGTCAGATGTGATCAGTGATTGATGGGGCTATAGAGATTATTCTCATTATCACTTAATCTGCTGATTATTTTTCTTGATTAATTGTTTGGCTATAGAATATCAGCAAAAAGCAAACATGCCAATCACAAGTGTCCAGAGCCGATAGGGACGTCTTAAAATGACTCGTTTGGTCAAATCGAAACATATTCAGTTTCACTGTTATTGAGGACTATAAAACACCATAAATATTCAGATTTGTGCTTGTTTGGTGTCCTTTTGTGTTCAGTTTGTGTCTTTTTGTATAGTTGTTTTGTGTCTTTTTAAGATTGTTTCACTTCTCTTTGTAGTAAATCTTCTCTTTGTTTTCGTTTCAGTTTGTTTTGTGTCTATTTGTATCTCTTTGTAATCATCTTGGCGTCTCTTTGTGGTTGTTTTGCTTCTCTGGTCGTTTCATGGAATTTTTCTCTATTGTAAACTGAATATGTTTGGGGTTTGGACCATTGGTTGGACAAAGCAAGCAATATGAAGACTTCCCTTTGTACTCTGGGAAACTATGATGGACAGATCAAGCGATTAATTGATAGAACAATCAACAGATTATTCAGTATTGAAAATGATCGTTAGTTGCAGCCTTAAACAAGACCTCAAGACAGAAATGCTACGAGTTGAAGTTCTGACTGCAAACCAGGTCTGTCATGTCATGTTATGTTATGTTATATATTTCACCAAATTATGCAAACACTAAATCATATTTGTTTGCCCTACCATTAATGCTGTTTTCCCTGTTATACTTTGGAATCAACACATGTTGCAACATGTTTTTTTTCTAGTTTTCCTTTTCCATTGTTTTTCCTTCGCCGTATCTCTGAAGCCCAGTACAGGCCTCGTCAGTGCTACAGGACTAATTCATAGTAAAACGCCTTAAAGAGGAATGTCACCTCAATACTTGTGTAAATGTGCTTCCTAAAAACCTGAAGCGAAAAAGCTAACCATTCATTTTTTAAGTCAGGGGTGTGAAATGTGGGCTCTGCTCATGTGTGAAAGATTAACCACTCACTTTGCTGTCACATAAAATGTGCTGCGTGTCAGTTCATGTCGCCAAAGTATGTTTACTTTTTGGTTCCCACTAGTTAGCAATGCCAGAAGATGAACTTTATTTGGTTTGACAGCTCAGCTAAGCTTAGCGTCTGGGTCCACAAAGTGTTTGCACTTTGCAGGCCAAAGATTTTGCTCCTACAATTATCAGCACCCAAGATGTGGAGTCAGAAAAAAAACGAGTATTTTAGACCATTTATTGTAACAGATATGTGCACTTTTATTTGTGGTTTGTGGTTTTGCACTCAAGTGGTATCCAAATGAATTGTTGAAGAATAATAAATCATACAAAAACCCTGAAGCAATATACAGCACACTACAGAACGGAACCCAGTAGACTGTATCACCCAGATACGGGACATACATAATGCAAAAAGAAAGAAAAGCATTCACAAGAGCTGTAAGTAATAGGAAAGTAGGGCAGGAAAAGGCTCGATGATGCAGGGATGAATTCAGTGAAAGTATAGAAGTTGTTGAACTCCTTCCAAGAAGTTCAATAATTATGTAATACTAATTATAATCACGCAGATCTGGATACATCCTGAATTGTCTGAACTGCAGTGATGTCTTCACTTTGGTACAATGCAGAGCAAAAACCCTGGTTTTCATTTCAAAGACAGGACAGAATAGCCTTCACAATTTAACTTTTGCTGTTTTTCCTACTTGCCATATTTGCCATTTGAAGAGAAGAGATCAGATGGAAGTTGTAGATTATTGGTTAACCAGAGTGGTTGAATGTGAATAAGATGTAGAACTGTTTACGTGATGTCCTCGTGGGTTCAAACCCGTCTCATCATTTTGCACATGATGATAAGACTCCTTGGAACAGGAGGTTAGCTGAGTCCAGCTTTCTCACTTCAGTCAGGTTTCTGAAGATGTCAGAAGTAACTCGTCAATCTTTATTTCACAGGAAATATTTAAGAGCTGACACCACTCATTTTTAAATCTATAGCCTTTATATTTCCTTGGGGGTTTTCACTGTATCGTTGTAAAAAATACCATTGCAGGGTTTTTTTCAGTTTCGTTTGTTGCATCATAAGGCTGAAAACTCTGGGACAAGAGACAAAAAATACATTAATTGCTTGAATCGCACAATATCTGTTACAAACTATGTAAAATTCAGTCATTCAGTCAAGTCAACGTATATATCTTTACCTCCACTTTGCAATAGAAAATAGTAAAAAGGGGGGATTTGTAAGTGTTGGGATGTAAACCTGTTAACAACAGTAAAAACAACAACATCAACCGATGCTTCTACTACACAATACTAATAACACCAACAATAACAACAACAACAACAACAATAATAATAATACTATTAATAATACATATAATAAATCTACTAAAGTCACACTGAAATCTAGCTTATTCTGCTAAAGTTAAAACTACATCAAACCTTATCAACCCAAATAATCTGTGTCTTCTGGTCTTTACAGCATACTATTAATAATAGTAGAAGTAATAACAGCAGCCTTGTATAGTTTTTCTGCAGGATTTATAGTGTAACTTGGCTCTCGACTAGTCTGCCCCCTGCAGGACAAGGGAGGAAAGAATATTTGGCTCCACAATTAAATTAAATTAAATTAAATTCAAATCAATTTATTTTGTATAGCCGAAAATCACAAATTACAATTTTGCCTCACAGGGCTTTACAATCTGTACACATACGACATCCTCTGTCCCGGGACCTCAAGAAAAACTCCACCAAAAAAAAAAAAAACTTTAACGGGGAGAAAAAGGGAAGAAACCTCAGGGAGAGCAACAGAGGAGGATCCCTCTCCCCGGATGGAAGTACAATAGATGTCATGTGTACAGCATTAACAACATACATTACAATGCACATTCAATGCATATGACATAAATTATTCATATAATGAGAGTAGGCATGATGAAAAAGTTACAACTACCAAGGAAGAAACATAAACCCGAGGGAAACTTTAAATATTCAACATTTAGCCCCGTTTTATTTTTTAAACATGCAGTCACAGAGGCCCATTGTCAAACCGGAAAGACAAAAGCAACATCCATTGTTGTTCAAACTAATCCGGCTGAGTTTGGCTGGGCCCGGCGCGACAGGAGCGCCACTGCCGTTCGCTGAGAATCATGGGAGATGGAGTCTTTGGCTAAAACGGACCATACCAATCAAAAGGTGTGACCCAAATCGTATTGAAAACACGAATCCGTGCTTATCTTCACGTTTCATAGACAATTTATTATTTTCATGTGTGTCCATATTCTTGTGTCTTTTTCTTATTAACATTTCTTAATAATGTTAATCCTCGGACGAAGCCGTGGAGAAGCTAACGTACCTCGCCCCACCCTCGGACACGGAACAATATAGGCGGTCCGCTAATGTCAGCCCTCTTTCCCTGTCGGATTACAGCCGAGGCAGCACGCAAAGGAACTGTTACCAAGCCATAAAACATCGAAAAAAAGTGAGTGAGCAAGTGAAGAAGAGTAGTTTTTTACAACGTATCATAAAGAAACTGTACTCTTTGTTTAAACTTCAAAGTATTTTGAATTCAGAGTTTTTTATCAGCGCCACGTGGTCAAATAAACTAGTCACAAGTTGCTGGGGCTGTCAAAAAAAAAAAAAAAACTTCTGCCTCCTAACTTTAGCTCGTGGAAGGGCAAGAAGGCAACAGATGAAACGCAACACGGGTTTTTATATCAATTTAAATGTGCCAATTTGCCTGATTTGTGACTGGTATCGTGCACGAATTGCCCACTTCTTTTTGTGATTCTTTTCTTAAATGACAAATTATGTTTACCCCCCCCATGTCCATTAACTTGAGAGAATCACACTGTGTTTTTTCTTTTAGCATTCCTCAACTTTTTATGAATAATCGCCCTTATGTGTTTTTTTTTTTCCATGAGGTTTTGTATTTTATAAACATTTGTCTCATATTTCTGTCCATTCCAGTTAACGTTGCCAAAGGTGAGCGTTGTTGTTGCAACTGCCCTTCAGCTGATGCTCTAACATGTTTTACTGCTGTCCTATGGTGTTGTGGAAGTAATTTGTACTCACTTGCAAGTTTATTAAGTACATCCAGCTTAACATGTTAAAGTGTTTTTTTTTTTTAACTGTTTCTGAGGTGTTGATTCTACTGTATGGTCATTTTGGAGGCTGAGGGTGTGATGCTGTTAAACTGTGTAGCATTTTACTGAGACGTTTTTCATCTAACGTCCATTTATACTGATTATTTCCATTATTGATAAATCTGTAAATTATCTCAACATTTTTGTCGGTAAAATTACAGAAATGTTTTTTTTTCCACTGCCCAGAGGTATGACAATTGACGAGGTATCATATTCAAATTGCCCATTTTGTCCAACCATCCTACCAACAGTTATAAAACAGAGAAACACAAATATTTGCATATAAGAGGTTAGTGCAAGCATTTGTTTGGAATCTTTTCTTGAAAAGTGGCCCAAGCTATATGTTACAGCTCTTAATAAGGAAGAGAACATTTTAGGAACTCCTCTCAGATTTACAAGACATAAATTAACAGCTAAAACCGGTAGCCTCCAAAATTACCGGATGAAAACACAAAGCAGGTCCAGGCCTGCTTCTGCATTGGTTGACTCGAGGTGTACCTTACAAACTATTATCTGCATGAACAGTGCTATAGATAATGCATCGCATGTTTGCAAGTTGTTGTTTTTTATTTGATTTGATTTTCATGTGGTTAGGCTAGTTTTTATTTTTTATTTATTTATTTATTTTAAATGGCATGTATGAAAATGTATATAGTGTCTTTTTGTTGTTGTTGTGATGTTTGGCTGCATGTTTTAAAGGAAGTGCTGCTGTTGGAAACATTTTCATGAAACTTTTATGATTCTAAATATATATTGCTTTGATTTATTTAAATATTCCATTCCACAATAGGAAGCATACATTATCCGTCAGCATGCCAAAACAAAGGTGAGCCAGACGCTGTTGCACAGGTTGGGTTTTTTTTTTTTATGTTTCAAAAGAAACTTATTTAATGCATAAACACAGTGTTTCCTCATTAATTGGACACAGCTGCTGTGTGTTTGAAGGGACAGCCTTTGTCTGGTTTTGCATCACACCTGTCATTATCTTGGTGTTAGTCACTCGGCAGGTTTCAAATCAAGACTGCAATGCTTCTTAATCATAACATCAATATTTAAAAAGTAAATGCAGTAAATATTTGTACTACATTTATTAGATCTTAGATGAATATTGAGGAAACACTGCAAACATATCCTAACCTTAATGTTGGCCATTTCCACCTGTCATTTGTCACATTACCCTTTGCATTGCTTGTTTTGGCTTTGATCGTTGAAAGTCCAATGTGAGATTGATCAATGAACTGTCCTGACCTTTTTGGGCATTATTTCATGATCCTAAAAGCAAACACAAGTGGGGCTTTTGCATTCTCAGGTTCATTATTCTATTCTTAGACGGGTTAAGCTCATTCTGACCTCTTCCTATGAAGGAAAATATGTAATTATCTGGGAAACGTTAGCGATTGATCAATCCACCGTCTCTTTGCCCGCAAGACCACATTGGCATCACATATCAGCTGTTTAATGAGCTTTCTTTGTTGTGTCTAACCACTAAGTTCCTTCTGTGATGCCAACTTCACACTGAACTAACGGCTTTAGCTTCTACCTGTTGCTTCTTTTCTCTCATCATGAACACAAAAGTGAGTAGAGAAGAGAGCCCTTTTTTAATAGCGAAATGGATCAGTCTTGGCCGAACCGCCAGCAAGGAGGAGCCCCTCAACATGCTGTGCCAGTAGGGACCTTCAGACAGGGCAATAATCCCGTCATCAGCGGAGACAAAGTCCAGTTTGGGAGCCTGCGGCGGCGCACGCGTTTGTCGGAGAGCCACGGCTCTGGGGCTGAAGAGGACTGGGGCGCCGCCATGGAAGCGAGCGGCTCCTACGGTCAAAGCCCCATCCTCCAGGGCATGCAGGCAGAGGGAATGTTGTACAACCGCAGCGCCTTCGAGCAGGCCGAGAGCAACTACCAACGGCGGCTCGCCTCTAACGGCAACGGGCCGCTGCCCTCCTCTGCGAGGAGTCCGTACAGAAGCAACATGACCTTCCAGTCTACTAGACGCAGCCGCGGCCAACAGCAGGATCAGGGTTACCCCGTCACCACTGTGAAGGCCTCCGGTACCCCCCACCGCCGTTATAGTGGGGGCCGCAATCGCACATCCTCTGAGACCGAGCAGGGGGGCAAAGGCAGCAGGGGTCCGACCCAGAGGAAGAGGGGCTTCTCTGAGACGGAAAGGAGGCCCAGATGGGACAAGTATGCCATCTCTCACACAGGGAATGGAAAAGACGTGCTGTGTGTTTTCAGATGATTTCATTTATTTTTTTTTATTTCTTTTGAATTTGTTGTCTGTCCTGCATTCTTGTTTGGCCTTTTTTGTATAATATTTTTCAGATGCAGGTTTATGGATGGGTCTTTTGTTTGGAGTTTTTAGTTTAGGCAACATTGATACTGATTTAAGCACTCAAGAAAAAAATAAATAACGGAGCACCCTCATTCATTTAAATGAGGTCAATCCACTGACACAGCAGGGGTGTGAACACAGAGGGCTGCAAAACTGTACTCCACTTTTGCCTCAATGCAATTCAACATCATTTCAAGGTGCTGCAGTGGCCATTTGATTATTTGTAATGGGATTGCTGTATTTCTATTTATCTCATCATTCTGGCTTAAGATCAAATTATTTCCACAGTGATAGCTTGTAAAATCATGTCCGAGAACATTCTCAAGGTTCTGCAGTGTTTTGGGATGTGAAAATTTGCATTAAGTACGAGCGCACAACATGCTGTCATGTACTGACGTGTAGTGAACTTGGTCTGTGTTTGATGATCACAAAGAAGTGGACCTCTGCTATCGCTAAGGGGGGGTTGTTGGCGGGCGGCGAGTCGACCAACCTTTTGTTCTATAATCCAGACTTTGCAGACGAGGCAACTGTTTGACTGAGGAATGTGTAGATGCCTGTCTAATGCAGTAACCCGTCAGCGAAATGCGAAGGGAAGTGAAGCATACAGGCAGTAATCTTTCCCCCCCCCCCATCTGTTTATGTTGCGCTTTATTATACACAAACGGAGGCCTTTTGTTCTTCTATTAATTTATTGTGTACATGGTTGAAACTGTCTGCTTTACGCTTTGTTTTGTCCGTCCCTTTTCCACCCACAACCCCATATGTGGCCGTGCATGACGTAGCCTGTAATTTACGGTGTCCTGGTCAAGCGTCTGATTGAGCCGTGTCCTGTCGCTCATTTCTTGTCACTGATTGTGCTGGCTTTAACGATTTAAACACGCGGTCATGCCTGTTGGTTGCAAATCAGTGTTCAGTTGGGTCTTCTTTGCGTTGTCTTACTTCTCCTGAATTTCTGACTTCCCTGCTCAGTACCAAGATGAGTGGACTGCAGTGCCTCGCCTCAGAGAACATCTGGTTCGACAAACGGTGCTACGATGAGGCAGAGAAGTGCTTCTACGAGGGATCCAACGGACCCTCTACACAGGTAAATAGCTTTTCAGCTTCTTTTGAAAGTCTTGACTGCTTTTTTTTTTTTTTTTTTATGCAGCCCAAGAGCAAAGCTGCTCTGTTTGTTTTTGTTACCAGGACCTTGTTTACTTTGCATCAATCTGACCGTTCCTAGAAATAAGGGCTCTGTTTGTGAGACAACCTTTTATTTCCATTCCTCCTCTCGTCTCTCGCCGCCAGCTTTTGAAGTCCCCTTCGCCTCTCGCCTGACACCTCCTCAGCTTATGCTGCCCTGTCAGCCACCAGCATGTTGAGCAATAGTTACATCATCGTCGGTACTCCTGTAGCCCGGAGCAGCTGTGTGTGTGCATGAGAGTTAAGCCACTCGATTTAGAAGTGTCACGTCCCAGTGAGAAGGGTCAGGTGGTTTGGCAGCTGCCTCTGCTTCTCAGGCTGCCCAGGGCAGCAGAGAGACTCAACACAAGCCTTTGAAACAATGGAGATTAGACTGATCACTTACAGGTCTTTTTAAGAGTTGTTTCACCCAAAACGCAGCAAGCCATCTGTCCTCACTTACCCCGTTGTGATTTCAAGCGACGCAGACAGTTTTTTGTTTTACATGATGAGTTTTGAGACGTGCATCTCCACTGCTGCCCGGTTACAAATGAGAGGAGTGAAACGGCGTCCTGGTTTTCAGGATGATCGGCGGATCACGTCGAGCTCTTATTTCACACGTCATATTTCTTGGGCGTAAAGCCGTTTCAATGGAAATGGTTTAGACTTCAGTGCAACATTTACTGAAGTGGGAAAATGACAGCTGAATGAGAGTCACAGGTCGTCATCCTGGGTTTGTGCCAAAATGTGTGTAACCATTTTATATTTAATCATGAGGAACTTGATCAGCATGTAGCTCACATGTTTTGATTACAGAGTCCTCCTGAATGTTGGGTGTATAGTCCATCCTGCTTTTGTCCGTTTTGCATTCTGCTTTCTGTCTTTCTCACTGCTCCCGCTTCATCACTGCTTTACCCACATACGCGTGCAGGAGAGAGAAGTTAATGCCATCCTACAGGACATTGCTAATTCCCGACAGAATATCCTGCAGTCCCTAAACGGAGTGAGTACTGTCCTACGAATGAGCCACAGAAACACCCCCTGTAGTGGCAGGACTGTACTCTCTAATGTTTGTGTGCCAGCCCTAAAAGAGGGGAATATCTGTTTGAATAAGACATTATGATTTAAATATAGAGACAGCAGGTCATTGGGGACATTTAAGCTTTTAGTTGCAGTAAATATTTAGCCTGCACTTGACAAGAAAAGTGCTCTATGCATGCTACAGAACTTATTCGCCCTTTTGTCTCTGCTTGCTTCATCATCTTCATTGCAATTCGTCTGCAAGTTGTGTTTGTCATCAGTGTTGTTTACTATGTTGTTAGCAGTATGTGTGGTCATTTTTGCATCAACAAAAATCAGTTTTCTCTCATTAAATATTTAAATGTTACCTTTTTAAGGGTAAGTTCACATGTTTTAAGTCAATACTTGCATGCCTCTATGCACATTAAAAGCATTTTGGTAGCTGCAATTGTTCCTCCTATCCATGCTGTCCAAATTCCCTCTCAGAGCTCCTACCTTTATACCCTTTCTCAGCAAGCTGCTTGTGGCAGCAACAAGGATGGACTTTCATAAAAAGAAAAGTGCTATTTGGACAATACCTACACAATTTGATCAACTTGTATTAAGGCCTTTACACACAGGGTTACATCGACTGTGAATATTTTGCATCAAAATTATTCATAACGGCAGCGTTGTGAATTTGCAGTGGCAACACTTTTTCAATACATGGTTCGAGTAGATTTGCAGAGGACCAGCTATCGGGATCCTATTGACCCGCAGCAGCGTCTGGCAGTCTGAGGTTGATTGTTGTATGGCCTAAGCTACTGTAAGCTTCTTCATTGTGTTTCCTTTAGTGAATTCCCTCTGGTAAACGGTTACGCAGTATACTGCATATGTATAGGGCTTTTATTGTGAAAGGTAAGAATGTACCGGTCTGTGCTCCCTCGGTTGAAAGGAGTGATAAAGTGTGCCATCTCTGTTTGGAGCACTGGGCCTCTGTTGTTGTACACTAAAGTGTATGTTTTGAACAACGTGATTGGTTGATGCTTGAATTCACGGTGTGAAAATCAACGTCCATTCTTCTTCTTTTTTTGCCATTTTTCACGTTCTGTGTGAAAGTACTCATGAAACAAAACCGTTGGGGAAAAACATATTTGAAGTAAAAATTTATTTCACAAAAAAAAATATGTCCCCAGTGTGTAATGGCCTTTACTCTTATTTTTGCGTGGGAATAGCACTGGATTTTGTCCCCACAGCTGACATTGAAATAAAAAGAATGTTAAATTAGCCTTTAAGTCAACTTTTCAAAGTGTTAGAATTCATCAAAGCAAAAAGAGCTACTGAAATATTTATAACGAAGGTCTTGTGCTAAACTGTTTAAAAGGTTCTATAAAGCTGCTGGACTGGTTTGATATTTCCCATTTTGGCACCAGTGAGTTTTTGCTCATATTTTTATTTATTATGACGTAAAGAGTGTTTCATCCTAATTCTCTGACAATATTAACATCAAATTCCTTCCTAGTAGTGACGACTCTGAAGTTGTAGCATCCAACTTTCTACCTACAACCGGTACTTTTCTTTGTCTTCGTGTTTCCCCCCCCCTCCCCCTCATTGCGATCACTGTGCACGCCCCCGGGTGCAGGCCAAAACAGCCATGCAGCAGCCCAAAGGGTTCCAGCAAAAGCGGCGGCACAGAAACGTAAGACTTCCTCGTCCAGCTGTGCTGCTCGGGCCTGGGAACGCTGCATGACCGACACGCGCAGCCGAGTGTGCTGCCTGTATCTGCTGCCTGTATATGCTGCTGCCTGCAGTGTGCTGCTGCTGTTGTCACGGCACTAAGATGTCTCACCATGTTGCCATCTGGCATATTGTTTTTGGGTAACTGATTCAGAATTTGGGGGTGGAATTTAAAATCTTGATGGTTTTTGTATATTGTTGTGATCTTTATTGTCATTATTACCTTTTTAAATTGTAACTGATATTCACTTTTGGGCTTTAAAGCTCAATTCTTATATGAAGTGACGGTTACCTTTCATGTAACTTATGAATGAAATTATCAATAATTGATTAAACTTCAGGGGAATAGTTTGACATTTTGGGAAATACACTTGTTCATATTGTTGCTGAGAGCTACATCAGAAGATCAATACTATTCATATCTGTCGTCGCTTAGCTTGGCACAAAGACTGGAAATGGGGAAACAGCTAGCCTGGCTCTGTCCAAAGATATTTAAGAAATCCACCTACCTGCCAGCACCTCCACTGGTGAATTACTTTAAACTATACAAATATCAAAGTGGCATGTTTTTTGTTCAATTGGTATCAATCTTATCTCTTCGCAAGAGCGCAAATAAGGTTTTCCCAAAATGTCAAACTAATCCCTTTTTTAAATCATTAACTTTGTTTGCCCATTATTAATTAAGTTTGCTTGCATGCTGGTTTTGTAAACATGAAATCATCTCTTTAATAGTGATCGTGGGAGTTGATTTTAACATCAGCATTGTGTGTGTGTGTGAAGTGTATCCAAATCATTGTTGTGTAATAGGTTTTTAGCCTTGCATGGGTTTCTTTTCAAACCTCACCACATAAACAGTTTTTTTTATTTTGCTTGCTTCTCTTCAGGCTTGGATTGGCTCAAGCTGGATGAGGCTATTTGCTTTGTCACCATTTGAGCCCCGACGTGCAACATGACACCTGCTAATTCATTTGTGTTTATCTTTCCATAGTCATCCTCACATGCAGGAGGAGACCAGGAGCTGGTTTCCCGCATGAAGAGCATGGAACTGGAGAACCACACTCTGCACAAAGGTGGGTGTGTGTGTGTGTGTGTGTGTGTGTGTGTGTGTGTGTGTGTGTGTGTGTGTGTGTATGTTGAGTGTTTTTGAATGTCTTCCTGAGCTTATTCGTACTTTTACAGTATTAATACTTAACTTTTCGTATTGTGTTTTCTTGTTAGTGGTGGAGGAGATGAGAGCAGCCCTGCAGAAGCTGGAGTCCAGAGTGGTTATGCTGGAAAAGAGCCCAGCGGGCATCACATGTGCTAAGGTAGATGACTCGAATGTGGTCTTTTTTTTTCTTCTTTTTTTTTTAGGTACAGTACATTAGTGCATGCATATGTTCTCTGTATTTATAAAACAACTCTCTGAAAGAGGCAAGACTTCTTTGTCTTCCTGGAACAATTTTGATATTTAATTATATCATCTACTTTATTACGTGTGTTAAGACTCAATTTGGGGAAAACATATCTAATTTACAGTGGCAAGTACGTTTAGTTTTTTGTTCTTAGTTTTTTAGTTCCCTCTTTTGTTTCGATTATCTGCTTTTGTTTTTGTTTCCTCTACCTTAATGTTTATGATTTAATTTGTTATATTAAGGAAGACTTTGTATAAGCCCTTTTGCACATATCTATTGATCCTCTATTATTGTATGTTTAAATTGTTTGAACAAATGGAGATAAAGAAAGATGAAACCTAATTGGAAAAAGCCCTCTGAAGAGCACACCTTTACAGAAAATATTCCCGTCCTTCTCCATTGTTTTTACCAGGCTGCTCCAGTCACACAGGTAAAGGTGGAAAATGGAGACGATGACGACGACGACATGGACTTGTTCGGCAGCGACGATGACGATGAGGCAGAACGCATCAAGCAGGAGCGCCTGGATGCCTACGCAGCCAAGAAGTCCAAGAAACCCACCCTCATTGCCAAGTCATCCCTCCTGTTGGACGTGAAGCCTGTATGTATCTTTCTAAACTAAATAATAATAATAACAATAAATTTAATTTATAACGCACTCTTCATTCCTAAGAATCTCAAAGTGCACTCTGTCATGTGGCTCTCATTAATATGCTCGTTACATTGCCGGTGTGTTCTCTTATAGGGAACATACAGTTTTGGAGAAACTTGTTTAAAATCAGGGCATGTGTCTTCTACCATACTTTTTTTTTTTTTTTTCTGAAAATGTGAAGAAAAACCTTGCAACAACATTATATTTAATGTCCTTTTTAAATGAATTTAGTAAATGTACTTTGAATATTTTTAAATCATTGAGCCAAAATGAAACCAATTAATTTATTAACTCCCAACAAAATTATGGTGAACATGCATGTCCTCAAAATTAGAAAGGACGCTCCTTCATTCAACATATGCTGAGGTTTTGCTGCAAATTGTGTTGACTTTAGATTTTAAATGCTCTGGTTAAACTAACGTTGTGTGTGTCCCCCTCTGTCTTTTCCTCAGTGGGACGATGAGACCGACATGGGGAAGCTGGAGGAGTGCGTGCGGTCTGTGCAGATGGACGGGCTCCTGTGGGGAGCATCCAAACTGGTGCCTGTTGGCTACGGCATCAAGAAGCTGCAGATCAACTGCGTCGTCGAGGACGACAAAGTTGGCACCGACATCCTGGAGGAGGAGATCACCAAGTTTGAGGACTATGTAAGTAATGACCACTTTGACGTCACCCGTTCACCGTGATCGGAAAACTTCAGTTAATTTACCTCGAAGTCGTACATAGCCGTGTAGAGTGCTTTGATTTTAATCGGTTTCTTGCCTCCACCACATCCTATGGAGATAAATGGAATGTAATTTGTGGTGCTCACAGCATTAGAAAAGTGCAGTACAAATTATTTTCATTTAATTTTAGTAGTGATAGAGGCTACTATGTGGACTTTGGATACTAGAGCACGTTGCTACATTGTTATCTCTGCTGTCACACGTCTTTGTCCAGCACATGTATGCTTATATTTATACCAAATATCGTTGGGGAAAACTGGTTTAGTAAACATGACCTTTAAGAAAGCCGGCTGTAGCCATGTCATTTAATTGCACTGAATTGTACCCTGTGTATTCTCCAGACCTCACTGAACCGTTGTCATTGTCACTCAGTAGAACATGAATATTGTACCAATGGAAATTGTTGATAGTGTTATGTGGACAGAAAAGGTTCAGCAGCAACATTATTTACCCGTTCCATTCTCTTCTGTGTGGGGTGGAGGCAAATATATTTTAAACTCTTGCCCGATTTAAATAAAATGATCCGCATTGTTAGATGGTATTAGTGGCAAGCTTTTGTGCTTTGGGTGAATCAAACCTTTGATATGTCAAAAAAAGAAATATTCCCTCCAGGATAACTGGTGGAGATCATGTCCCAAAAACCTAGATTTGAATATCTTGTCTTCAGGTGCCGGTAGACGGATATTGTTACTTAGCACAGAGTCAGGTTATCTGTTGCCCTGATTCCAGTCTTTGTGCTAAGCTAACTATCGGCTGGCTGTAGCCTGAACATAATAGATTAAAGTGTGGTATCGATTTTAATTTAAATCTCTGCCAGAAACTGAATAAGCATATTTACGAAATGTTGAACTTTGGTGTTAAATGTTGAGGGGAAGAAATTACATCCTTGAATTATAAAAAGTTTCATACTTGACCATTGACTTTAAATATAACAGCTTTAATGTACAAATTGTTTTTGATTGAAATAGCTTTGATGCACAACACATCTATATGCTCAAATAGATATGAACCATAACCTATTTGACTTTTCTTCCTTTACAGATCCAGAGTATAGATGTTGCTGCCTTCAATAAGATCTAAGCTCCACCAGCTGACTTGCTCCACCAAAGTGTTGCTGCTGCTCCTGGCTTGCACGGTTATTAAAATGCAAAGTTTTGAAGACTAACCATTTTCTCAGTTTCATTATTATTCTCAGTTAAATCTCATACTTATGAGAACCGTCTGAGTGCAGTCATCTTTAGAGAGCACAGCCTCTCAAAAGCAATTACTTTCTGTCTTCAGTGCTGTTTAATGTGCAAGTGAGATGGAAACAATATTTAGTTTTGTGTGCACGTTTTGTGTGCACGTTTCCTGTCCCTCAATATGCCAGCTCCCAAAATTTGTGGTTGGATACCTGAAATGAGGTCAATGGTTAACACAAGCTTCAGAGATTTCAAAGGTTTTTTTTTTCTAAGATATCAAATAAATCGGTAAATACTGCATTCAGAATTTGAAGTTTTTTGTGACATAAAAAGAATCCCAATATAGTAATTCCATAAAAATGTCATAGCATAGTTTGACATAGTATAACATGAAAATATAATATAAAAACTTCACGTTGAGTGTATAATAGTCATTAAATGTCAGTATAGAATGCCATAAAGTAAAACTGCTGTAGGAATGAGACCTAAAACCCGAAAATGAATTACCATTTCCGTACGAAGAAAATTCAAAATGTAGTATAACTAGTATAGTATGGCCTATGAAAAATCACAGTTCAGAATAGTTATAAATGTCTTCCATAAAAATATTTAAGTTTCTGTGAGATGCGAAACCCCAACTTGCTCCCGTATGCTGCGCCTGCCATGTATGAATGGTTGGCTAGTCCTGATGGGCAGGTGGCACCTTGCATGGTAGCCATCAGTGTTATGAATGGGTGAATGACATGAGTGTAGACGCGCTTTGAGTGGTGGGAAGACTAGAAAAGCAATGTACAAGTCCATTTGCCATTCATGATTTTTTTTTTTTTTATGACATGCTGTACTTGTTAAGTTCATTACGTTATTTCACAGGGACAGTGCATATTAATACCATATCTGAAAATATGCCTGCATTGGTCAGAAAGGCTAATTTTCGTCTGTAGTCCCTTGACAGTCGATCAAAAGCCCAGACAGTGGGAATATAGGCTACAATCAATAGTTGCAATACATTAGACAAAGTATGACATTGTATGATGTACAATACTATGAGTTTTTTTTTATATTTGTATGGCATACTATAAATAGGAGAGCTAAAAAAGTCTGTTATGTCAAAAGTAATAGTATTTCGAAAGAAGCCCTAACAGTCATAGCATGTTGAAGAGTTCATAATATGGCATGATTAAAGTCAGTAGGTTGGACAAACGTAAGTCCTGTATGCAGAAAGTCATAAAATTACAGTATAGTATCAAATTAATTCACATGTTGAAAGGTTATAAAACGTCTTAAAACTGTTGAAAAAAAGTTATACTATGTCGAAAAAGTAATTGTACATGGCAAAGAATTCTATTCAAAAGTCTATATGTATGTTGAAAGAATTCATGTAAAAGACTAGTGTCAAAATATAAAGTGGTCATAAAATGGGCTTTATAAAAAAATACTTTGTATATTAAATTCAGTGTTGGACAAGTCTTTAAATAGTCAGTCATGAAAAATCCTGAATACAGTAAGTCGACAAGTTTAAAAAAAGTAATGGTATACTATGCTGACAATTCATGTCATTGTATAGTTTGACAGTCAGTTTAGTAGTATTGTAGATTTAAAAATAAAAAAGTTAAGAGCATGTCATAAAAGTTTAGTATCTTAGAAAATAGTCTTTAAAAAGTATGTCAAATATTTCATAGTATGAAGGAAAAAAAAAAAAAAACTATAAAAAGTCAGTACAGTATATCCAAATAAGTCACAGCTTAGCATCTTGGAATAAACCCAGAGGCATCCCAAGCCAGAAGAGCGATATGGTCCCTCCAGGTCCTCAAACCGGACACTCCTTCCCCCGGCTGTGCCTTGAAGTCCTGTCCATGAAAATTGCAAAGATTGGCAACAATGGAGAACCCTGGCTGCTCCTGGATTAACTTTGAAAATGGGTCGGAGCCTCCTTTACAGCAACTTAAACATAAGATAAAGTTCCTCCCTGCTGAACGCAGCCTGAGCCCCGCTTTCCCTTTGAGTCGCTTAAAAGTTTGCCGGAACATGAACTATGGGAGGAGTTTGTAGTAAAGTGCGTCATAAAAGTCATGATTAAAATCAGTCAATATAAAAAAAAAGTAAAGTAAAGTCATAATATATGGTCACAAAGATGTCAACAAAAAAACTTTCTGAATATGGCATAAAATATCACAGGAAAATGTCATTCAGAAAGTCTAGTATAGGTGTTTTTGGACCAGAAAAACTTTAAAATAATTCAGCACCTACAGAAAAAAAACAACCTATCAGCCATTTAAAGAACGGACAATTCCTCTCAGGGAATCCCAACAGCAGTTTGTACCGAAAACGCCTCATATCGTATAAGCGTCTGAGGATAGCATATCCTAAAAAAGTCATAGTATGTCAAAATAACTCATAGTATAGTATGCCATATAGAAAGTGTCATAAAAAAGTAATTTTTGCATGTCGTAAGATGTCAAAGACATCGTATAGTAGGTTTTTAAAAGTCATAAATGTCAGTATAGTATGCCACAAGAAAAAGTCATAGTATAGTTTGTAACAAACATTGCTATACACAAATGTCATATCGCATCTAAATTTTTCTCAAAATGTCAACTTTTGCTTTGAATGTTGAGCAGGAATTATGAAAATACTCAGTCTGTTGTATCTGACATTAAATGCTTTATTAATACATTTTAATAAAATAGCTTTGATGTACAAATGATTCATTAAAAATGAAATGGATGTGATGCAATAAATCACTACATAACAAATATACTTCAATAAATATAGTATAGATGTTGCTGCTTTCATTAAGATCTTAGCTCCACCAGCTACTGAACTGCTTTTGAGCATCAACATCTGGCTCAGTTTCATTATCACTCTCAGTCAAACGATAATAAAAAGTTACTGGAGAACTGTTGATGGCGTGCACTCATCTTTACATTTAAAGAGCGCACACCCTCAAAGTAGAGCTCAAACCCACCCAAAACCCTGCGTAGACAGGCTGGGTAAATGTAGTCTTGACTCTGTGGAGTAAAACCATTGCATCAGAAACATTATAGAAAGACAACGTCCCCCCCCTGAAGTCCAGATACACTCCTATCCTGCTGCAGCAGGCAGCGCCGATGGTCACGCTCTCCTTATTGTGCTGAAATGAGCAGCCCGAGTAGGAGCAGTCCAGGCTCCAGGATTTGGAGTTGTGTCCAAGCTTGCTGTCGCTCCCTCCTCCACTCCTGCCCATGTTTTTGTAGCAGACGCCGATGGAAACCCCTCCGTTACCCGCCCACTCCACCTCCCAGTAGCAGCGTCCAGCCAACCCGGCTCTGCACAGCACCTGGGCCCAGCTGCTGAAGCGGTGTGGGTGGTCCGGGTAGGGCATCGGCTCTGAACGTGTGGTCACCCCTCTTCGACCGTCTGAGAAGCTTAGATAAGGGTTGGCTGTGTTCGGGTCCAGGATTAAGTCGTTGTTATCTGGACACAGTAGAAGCACATTGTCAGACTCCAACAATTAGTCATCGGTTTCATAAGGATGGACGTTAGTTTGGGTTTGTCAAAGAATTGTACTCACAATGTAGAAAATCAGCTCTCGTCTTTGGTTCCGAGTTGTATGGTATGTCGGTGTCTTTTGCTGTTAGACAGATGTAGGGAATAACAAATATTAAATATAACAAAATAGAGGGTCAAAATGGGGCGCGCGATATTTCAGACACCCCTGGTTCCAGATGTAAAAAAAATTTAAAATTAAAAATAAAAAAAAAATTTAAAAAAAAAATCACCCTTCATTGTCCCATAGACAATGTTAAGTGACTCAAAGTTGTAGTAATTCTGCTGTTTGGAGAAGCATTAACGCTCCTGGTTAAATCAGCGTAAATAAAATTAAATAAAAAAAGATTTCACATTCGTTTGGAAATATCTGGTTCTCCGGTTAAAAAAAAAAAAAGGTTGAAGGTATAAGGCTGTGTACATTAAAACATTGATGTATATTAACTAAAACTGCCACGGTGCATTTCAGCTTTTTCAATTCTGGGTCACTTGTGGATGAATTCGGCAACTACGGCAACATGTTTTGTTCACAGCTGTAATGATGAAGCCTTTTTGAATATGCTACCACTCTTCTCCATGGCAACACTGGCCAAGGCTCATGAGTATTTACGTTTTTAGACCCGTCCGCCATGCCAAAAATGACATTACAGTTAAAATTATTAAAACTGGTAGCCATAACATAAACCTACAGGATTGAGGAGCTTAATTAAAGAAATACAAAATGTACAGAACACTCCTCCCTCCTCGTAATTATTATTAACAGAAACTTACTTGACTGTTAGCTAAGCACTTCCACTTAGTTACTGTGCTTTGCCCATGAAGCTAAAGTTGCCTCCGTAAGTTATTTAAAACGCAGAGTACGGTCTGACTTTTTATCGGTTACAAGCTGAATCCTTTTATAACTGAAATCTTGTAAAAGAGATATTATAGGTGTACTTGATGGCTACATACATGATGGTGTGTTAAAATAATATATTTTTGTATTTAATAATATTTATAGACCCTCCATTCCATAGTTACAGTTGCTAAGCTGTTATTGGTCAATGGCTGTTCAGGGGCGGGGTTCAGTTGTCAGTCACAGTAACCACTAAAGGATCTCACGTACCTTTAGTCTTTTCAGAAGTACTTTTATTTCTGGTTTCCTTCAATGAAATCACTAGAAAGGCAGACAAGGAAATAATGAGTGTTTACTGTTCACAAAACAATCACGTTAACGGTGATCCCACGTAAAAGAGATGACACACCTTTATCAGAGATCCTGTTGAATTCTCGTTCAAGGGTTTCATCCAGACCGTCCTTGAGATCAGCCAGGGCTCCTCTCATAGTTTTATACATCATATATTGAAGTGCATCAGTGCTGGGCATCTCCACAGTCTTTGCAGGGAAATGAAGAGACTTGCACTTCTGTGGTGACAGTCAACACAACCAAATCAGAAGACAGTATTTGAATGCAAACACAACAACCCTAACAAAACAAGAAGGAATCACTGTATGGGTTATGCTCATCAAATAAATCATATTTACTTTCAAGAAGCATGTTCGCCTTTAAAAAAGAAAATAAAATAAAAATAAAAAACTGTAAAAGCTTAAAAAAGTTAAATTAAATACATTAAGTGGACTAGAATAAAACTGCAATGCTCCAGAGGGACTGACATCTGGAATAAGATATTTTATTATTATCTAACAACTTGATAACCCTTTACTGTCAATTGTTTTTATGTTTGAGTAACTTCACAACTCCAACAGATGTTTGTCAAAAACAATATTGTATTAAATATCCCCTATTTGTATATTATAAATATATTAGATTGTCAGTTTCACATGTTACCATGGAGATGATAGAAATTGAACCCAAATAAAGAATCCAAGATGGCGCTGCGGATGGCTGCCTCAGTGCACATTGTTTTGTATCGTTTTTAGTCTTAATTTAGTTTTCTGCTAAAGATGGGGCTAGCTTTGATGCATTTGGGTAGCTGGATAATTTCCCTGTAGATTAATAAAGTTATTAATATATTGCAATAACATCAGAATTTATCTGAATTAGAAGGCTACTCCTAATTTAAGTTCTTAAATAAATGTAGTCAAGTAAAAAGTACAATCTTTGCCTCAGAATTTCAGTGGAGTAAAAGTATAAAAGAAACCTCCAAGTTACAAGTACCTAAGAATTGTACTAAAGTAAATTTACTTAGTTACTTCCACCACTCTGATAAATATACAGCTGGACCGACCTTTCCCCCCCACATCACTGGTCGAGTTATGATCAATACCTGAAAGAAGTGGATGTGGTCCTCAGTACGAGAAATCTTCTCCAGCTCATTATCGGCCCTTCTGAGCTCGACCATCTCCCTCTGGATCTTCTCCAGCAGCTCCTCCGCCTGACTGACAACTGCTCTCTCCTGGACTCTCATCACCTCCTGCACCTCATTGCTTTGTTTCTCTATGGAGTGGATCAGCTTGGAGAAAACCCTCTCACTCTCCTCCACTGCAGCTTCTGTGGAGTGCTGTGGAGGATAAAGGTTTTCCGTTACTCGTGTTGGCAGTATGCATAGACTGTATGTATGAAGGGCAGCATGTCAACCGCATATTTTAGGCTCCTATAGTGAAGACGCACTCACCTTGATGTATCTGACAACATATCTAAGTTCCTTCTCTGTGTCCTTCAATTTCTGCACGGACTTCAAAGAGGCGTCTTGGAGTTTTTTCTAAGAGAATACAAAAGATGAATATCACACAGTGCAGTCCCTCGGGCTGCTCAGTCCAATATTTTTTTTTCACGGTCGACTTTCAAGATGGAAAGTTTTGATTTTAAAAAGGATTGGATTGCACTTGGAGGCCTTTGGTCTATCAACCTAAACGTTTGACACAGAAACATCAGAGCACAAGATAGGGCTGCAGGACTAGGTCACATTGTTGAAATGCTGAAGCCTTTATACTAAACCGAATAAGACGTATCCTTATGGGTCTATTGCATCTCTGTTTGTAACCCCAAATAGGATCAGTATTAGTTATCCTACTGTCTTTTTTATGTATCCAGTTCATATGGTAGGAGACACATATTATAGGATTCAGTGTGCCTTAATCTTAACGGGGAAATCAGTATGCCCAATGTCCATCGCAAATAACGCCTATTAAATTATAGAACAAAATTATGACTTATGACTCAAGAACTTGCATGAAAATCAGAAGGTTTAAACGTTTTCTTCTGTAAAAAAGGAATCCATTGATAGTTGCCTTTAAAATCAATGAGTACAAGCAAACTTAAAGTGCTAACAGCTAATTCGGCAAACTGTTAAATGGTGCTAATTTTGTTAATTAATGAAAAAATTAAAATGTTGTAGTCCACAGCTAACTCACTGAATGCATGGCAACATAATACTTCCTGTTTACATCCCCAATGCATTAATGGAACGGTAGGTCCAAGACTTCATCTCCACCATCAAGCCCCAGTGGTGGACAATAACTTTGACAACTTTAATTAGTAAATTTACTCAAGTACAATTATGAGCTACTTGTACTTTACTTGTGTATTTCCATGTTCTGCATAATGACTGATCAATTAAGTATTCGATTATAATACGAGGGGAAATTCACAAGCTATTCAGCAGTATATTAATACAAATTTGCTCCACTTTAACAGCTGCAGCATTAAAGTGAAGTGCACAATAACGCACCAATGATTATCATGCTGAAATATAATATATACTATACTAAAATGGGCCATTTTGTATAATGAGCAACTTTTGTATTTTTGGTACTTTGTATGTTGTGATGCTAATACTGTTTTTCCTTTACTCAAGTAAGATTTTTTAAATGGAGAACTTTTACATGTTAGATTTTTTTTCACTGTGGCATTTGTAATTTTACATAAGTCAAATATTTGAATAGCTCTTCCACCACTGTCAATCCAACAGCTAAAATAACCCTGATGGTGTAATAAATATCAGGGTTATCTTCTCTGCCTTGCCAAAACTTGTCCACGACTCTCAGAAATCATTCAACGTACGTATTACAGGTCTACGAAAAAAAACATACACGTTATATAATATCTATATCATATATAAAGTAAATTGTAATCTAAGTTTGTCTAATTGCACATCAAGCTGTTCAGAAACATGTGAACTCCCAAAAAAGTAAACGAATGATGAATTTGTGAATTTAAAAAAATAAAAACATAATTCAAACTCACCTGTTGTGTTGCTCTCTCATCCACAACCGGGACTGCGTCATGGCCCTTGTGTCTCTCTTGGAGACACTGGGAACACACACACTGCTGGTCGGTGCGACAGTACAGCTTCAGGGACTTATCGTGGTGCGGGCACAACGTCTGCCTCAGCGGTTCTACGGCTGGGACCAACTTGTGGGTCTTCCCCCGAAAGCGGTCCTCGTGGACCCTGACGTGAGGCGCGCAGTAAGACTCCGAGCACACCAGGCAGGACTTGACAGCTTTGCTTCTTCTCACTGTGCAAACACTGCATTTCACTTCCTCCGGTTTGGCCGAGTGTGGAGCAGCAGCTTGAAATCCAGATTGCTGAAACTTCTCCACCACTTCCCCGAGAACCGTGTTCCTGCTCAGCAGCGGTCTCGGATTGAACGCCTGCCTGCACTGAGGGCAGCTGTACTGGCCTTTCTGCTTGGGCCCGTTCCAGTAGTCTTCAATGCAGCCCAAACAGTAGCTGTGCCCACAGGGGATCGTTACCGGGTCTCTCAGAACCTCCAGGCACACGGAACAACTAAACTGGTCTTGTTCAATCGAGATAGTTGTTGCTGTTGCTGCCATTTTCCCACACGAACCGAACCGAAGCTAGAAGGGACAAAGATGGGCGTGGCCGGCAGGTGTGCTGATTACGCTGATTACAGCTCCTCAGCGTTCACCTGCTGCACCCGGAAGCATCCAATCCGCAGCCGGCAGAGCAGATGAAGCAACTTGAGCAAAGAGCAACCTTCTGTTGAACCACCTCTCCTACGCGTACATGAGGGGAGATCATATTAGATGCGCTGACCTCTAGTTGTTATTTGATACAAGACGTGTCTCACAAAAGCACTGCAGTGTGTGTTTGTGTGCGCAGTTAACAGGTTATTCCACTTCTCCACCAGAAACTTGTTGCCCGCATTATTTCAAAGTATAATGGAATGTAAACCGACCTCCATGCAAATAAACACCACCCTTGAAAGTCCATTCTGTTCATGTTTTTTTTTTTTAATGTCAGCATTTCAGAAATTCCAATATATTACTACACATGTCTGCAAAGCGAAATGATTGTTTTGTATTTTCAGTTAAAACATTATAAAAAGCATAACTGTTAAAAAAAAAAAAGGCAACTTCCTTTCAAATACTGAAATAAAAGGTTGTGTGTCTCAGTCCTGCTTCATGCTGCTTAACACTTTAAATAAATGCATTGTCTACATTATAATCTGTGGCTCTAAATACTCCTTCCCGTCTGCACTTTAATGCCAGATGCATGTATAGCTGATTGCTGAAAACACGACAACTAAATTAATACCAAAAGATGAATTATTAAATATACAGTTTAAAAATGTCAGTACATATTTGTGTGAGAAGAGCACTGTGGTATCGTGACATTCAGCCCGTGGATGTGCGTGTAAAATGGTGATTTTTTTTATGTCCGCTACGAGTCTATTTCCTCCTCGGGTGAGAGCGTCGCTGAAGGTGTCTCTGTCTGGATCCTGAGGAGAGTTTGGTGCCTGGGCAGACAGAACAGGAGTTAGTAGTCTGCAGACACCTTGTGGCGACAAAGAAGTTCACAAATCAAATCAAATGAACTGTAGCATGCTGTAAACCAGCCAAAATGATCTCCACCTCAACCGTCTATAATTTGAACATGCTGCTTTCTTAATTATGCAGCAGTAATTATAGTCCACTGATATAACACTCATGACAGGGTTCATTCCGTGGCCTCATGGGTACTTGTGGTACTTTAATTCCATATACTTCTAATATGTTTGTACTTTTGTACTTGTAAATGTATCAATGCAGGACTTTTATTTGTAATGGAGTATTTCTATAGTGTGATAATAAGGCTTTAATTCAAGTAAAAGATCTCAATACTTCTTCCTCCACTGCAGGATTTATGTTATATATTACATGCACTTAAATGAACATTTGTGATACGATTTGCATTTGGGTTTTCTCGTGTAAATGAATGGTCTCTGCACACGGTTTAATGCTTAAATACCTGTACATTTTGATAATAATAGCTTTATTTACCAAATGGTGAGAAGGCAAAGGTGGGCCCAGGAGGGAGAAACGGGTTGAGAGGGTTCATGGGACTTTGGTCGAGGCCAGGTCGAGGCATCGCAGGACTTTGGTCTAGGCCATCTGGAGGGATCACTGCAAGCACAAAGACAACGAACACCGTCACTGCAGAGTCTCAGCTGTCATCCTTCACTTCAGCAGATTCAGCAAACTCTACGATGAACAAACGTGTTGAGCCAGGTGTTGGTGCTGAATGATAATGTGGTCGGGATGGGATGCGCAGACGGCGTTTCTTCAGGGTTTAACAATTAATATTGCATAGAAGGCATTCAACGTGTGAAAAAATATCAATATAAAAGCAGATGGAATGGAATTATTTACCAAGTGCTTGAATTTATTGATTTTCATATCGCATTTTTTTTTTTTTTGTGTTTTAACACCTGTATTAAAAGCTGTAATTGGCTGAGTCATCAAAATCCTATTCTTAAAAACGAGCACGGGCAGTTTTATACTCACTTAGTGTTGCTTCCATTTGTAATGCTGATTCGCCATCACTGTGCTGCGTTGTGTCCAGCTGTCCAGCGGGATTTGGAGGACCTACAATCACTATATCTCGCACTGCAAAAGAGAGGAAATCACAGAGTTGACAGAATAATTTGTCTCGGGATTAAAAATACACTACCTTGATAAATGCCCCTTTGTATCCACCTTTCTCGTAGATGCTGCCAAATCCTCCCTGGCAGACCTCCTGCAGCAGTCCTTTAAAATCTGCCACAGCTGTCATCACTGGGCCAAAGGTCAGGTTGGGGTCAACAGTGACCTTAGGCAGAGCTGACAGCATAGGTGGAGCATGGAGAGACTGACAACTCTGGAATAACAAACACAGAGACAAAGGGTGTTACTGTGCTGGAAAACGCTTTGGTACCCAGTGCTGGAAGAAGTAGTCGGATCCTTTACTGAAGGAAAAGTAAATGGTAAAATGGACTGTACATGTATCGCGCTTTTCTAATCTTCCAATTACTCAAAGCGCTTTAACGCTACATGTTGTTCACACCCATTCATACACCGCAGGGTCAGCCTATGGGGTTAATATGGGGTTAAGTGGACGCATCGACACGGACTAGCGGAGCCGGGGATCGAACCGCCGATCCTCTGATTGAAGGACGACCCCGCTCTACTGCTGAGCCACAGTAGTAACACCACACTGTCAGCAAAATATACCTAAAGTATCAAAAGCAGTATCATTGCAAAAAAGGACTTATTTGATGGTATTTGTATATTATATGATTTAAAACGTTATTTTCCCAAGGACTAAAACTACTCACTGAACAATGTGCAATTGTGCATTAAATGAGGCATCACATTTGACAAACGATCATGTGTTTTGCAGGTAAAATCTTAAATTTGCATATATGTCACGCGTTAATGTCGTGAAGTAAAAAAAAGCACAATATTTCCCTCTGAAATGTCACGGCGTCGATTTGTATAAAGTAGCAGACAAAACCTAAGTACAATATTGAGGTACCGTTACTTTCCTGTGGTATAGTACTCGAGTGAACGCGCTTAGTTACTTTGCACCCCTGGTGGCGTCAGTCCGGGCGGTAGTACCTGGAGGAAGCGGACGTGGTCCTCAGTGTGGGAGAGTTCGTCCAACTCAGCCTCGTTCTTCTTCAGCTCGCCGATCTCCTTCTGGATCTTCTCCAGCAGCTGCTCCGCCTGACCGACGGCCGTCTTCTCCTGGGCGTTGATCAGCTCTCTCACCTCGAAGCGCTTCAGCTCAATCGAGCGGATCAGCTCGGTGAAGATGGCGTCGCTCTCCGCGGCAGCCACTCGAGCGGAACGCTGGAGGGAGACGCAAAGCACCAGAAGGCACCGTCTAAACGGTCTCATCGTTTTTTAAGCGTGTACGTAGCGATGCCATGTATTTATACTGTATATCAGCCCGTGCAGCACGTTGGCACTCACAGAGAGAGAGAAGATGGCTTGTCTGATCTCCTGGGCTCCCTTTTCCCTTTGATGAATCCTCAGATGAGAGCTCTGCTTCATGTCACCGAGCTGCGCCTGAGGAAAGAAATGTTGTGACGGCTTGAAATTAAAAAAGGCTCATTACACCATTTTTCATTTTGCAAATACAACGACAACTGATTTCATGATATAAATCGTAATGTGTGTATATTCATGCGGTTTAAAATCCCATTTCAGATTTATGGAACCTGTCTTCTATTTGTGAAAACAGAAAAGAGGCATTTAATGGCTTCTTTCTCTATCAGACCAGGTTTCGTCCAAAAACCAGGACTTGATTACCATGGAGACCATAACGACGCTTTAAAACCCCTTGTTAAGAATTGTGAATCCTTTATTTTAAATTGTGAAAACTGAATAGAGTGATCTCACTGTCATCCCGACCACATTAGAGACGGTCTCTTATGACGGTTTAAAAAACATTATACTTGAGCATTTTGAATGTCACCTGTACTTGTTTTCATATTTATTTTGTGTTTATAACTTTATTTTTTTGTGTGTTTTCCTACACTTGTATTAAATCAAATATTTAACAATTGGGAAAACAGAAGTAAAGGGCAATTTTACTGTTTTTTTTATTTCTCCATTCAGACCTCGTCGGTCGAGGTCTATAGCAACAAGTAAAGCAGCAGTTAGGTTTAACATTAGACTAGATTTACATGGAGCCTATGAGACTCTGAAATCACAGTTTGTATTTGTTGAACTGTTGAAGATATTCAAACATTATATTTTTGGCATTTTAATGCAAGTTTTCTTTAATATGGAACCAATGTATTTCGGTTGTAAAGTGTGTGTTGTTGTGAGTTTTTCCATACTTATATTTAAAGCCTATATGTTAATGTTCTTTTTTTCCTGAGAAAGATACCGTGATCTTAATGAAACTAGCTCTTTAAAAACAGGATTACAGCTCTGAAAAGAGAAGTGAAGGAGTCTGCTTCTCACTGCTGTTAGACCACGTAGACCACATCAGACCTGGTCTGACCACATCACACCACACTAGACCTGGTCTGACCAAATCACACCACACTAGACCTGGACTGACCAAATCACACCACACTAGACCTGGTCTGATCACATCAGACCTGGTCTGATCACATCAGACCTGGTCTGATCACATCACATCAGACCTGGTCTGATCACATCACATCAGACCTGGTCTGACCACATCACATCAGAACTGGTCTGATCACACCAGAACTGGTCTGACCACATCAGACCTGGTCTGATCACATCAGAACTGGGAGGCATTTACAATGTTTACATTTAAAACTGTGAAATGGTCTCACTATTTATATAGCACCTAGGACCTGTTTTATAATAATAATAATAATAATAATAATAATAATAAACACGTAAAAAATCTCACTTCATACAATATGGGACCTTTAATTAACGGTAATAAATTGTATAATAAATATAACACAGAATATGCCATGAAACCGGTTACCTGCTTGTGCTGTATCTCGGCCTCGGCCAGCACCGTGTCGTGGCCCTTGTGCTCGTCCGTCAGACACAGGTAGCAGATGCACTGCTTGTCGGTGCGGCAGTACACCTCCAGCAGCTTGTCGTGGCGGCCACAGATCGTCTCGTGGAGCTTTTGGGAGGCCGACACCAGCTTGTGTTTCTTGAAGGCAGCGGACTCGTAGTGGGGCTGCAGGTGGACTTCGCAGTAAGAGGCCAGACACACCAGACACGACTTCAGGGCTTTGTTTTTCCTCCCGGCGCACACGTCGCACTCCACGTCGTCGGCCTCGGCGAAACTTGGATTCACAGGCGACGTCGCCGTCGTCCCCGTCGCGGCCTCTTGGAGTCCAGTCTTTTTGAATTTCTCCACCACGTCGGCCAGCATGGTGTTCCTGGCGAGCACCGGCCTCGGGTTGAAGTTGTGCCTGCACTGCGGGCAGACGAAGATCCCGAGGAAGTCGTCCTGGTCCCAGTAGTTCTGGATGCAGTCGGAGCAGTAGCTGTGGCCGCATGGGATGGTCACGGGGTCCCGCAGCACGTCCAGACACACCGAGCAGTTGAACTGGTCCTTGTCCAGGACCAGTCCGGCTTGAGCCATCGCAGAAAAACAACGCTGGAGTCGGTGTAGAAAATGACCGAAAACACAGGAAAACTGAATGACATACAGCTGCTGCTTTGTTTACAGGAAGTGAAAAGAGGGGGGCGTGGCCAGAGAGGCATTACCGGAAACTACAGCAGGGACTTTAAACTTTTAAAGATCACTTATTTTCAAAATAAAATGTCACTTAAATAGTATTAAATATTTGATCTCTATAATCACTCAATATAAAAAATGGAAACAGTGTTATAAAAGTGTCTTATTTTAAGTAGGCCATTAGTCTTGTATATTTACACGTACGCTACTTAAATACAATTTGGAGGTACATGTACTTTAATTGAGTAGGCTACTTCAATTTTCTGCTACTTTACTCAACTAGAGTGGCAAATGTTGTACTTTTAGATTCGATTCAGAAAATACAATCAGCAAATACATAATGATGTATTATCATTTATACTATCAGCACTACTTTTACCAGCTGCAATATTAAAGTGTTTACTAAAAGAGTACTTCCTCCTACTAATAAGTAATGTATGTTTTGAAAGAATAAATGTCAATACTGTAAGTACATAGTGACGTACAAATACTGGTGTTACCACAAAACCACAGTACATTAGTAGCTCAGGCAATTATTGAATAACAAGCACTTAAAAAGCCAAGTCACAGAAACGTAGTTTCTAATGCATTTTTAATTCAAAATGCCGTTAAATAATGATCAAACACAATAAATAAAGTTTGGTACATTAACTCATTTCAATAGATCATGAATAATATAAGTGGGGAAAAAAAGGACAGTGAATATCTTCAGACTTAAATAAATCAAGCAGGAATTCCAGTGCATCAACAACATACATAACAGGTTAGACATACATCTTTAACAATTGATTTTGTTTCGTCTTCATACAGAACAATACATTACTTTGGTCACAAAATAAAGCTTTTATGCATTAAAGGGAAGGTTTCAGATTTCAAAAGGACAAGCATCCTCCCACATCAGTGTTTCCCATTCGTTGCAGGTTTTGAAAAGTTGCCAGCAACCTCACATTAGCATTTGCTTAATATGCCCGTTCATTTGAATATGAGCACTCTCTCTTACAATTACACACACAGTTCCAATCACGAAGCCCACCCTTTAAATGCATATATTATACAGTCCGTAAAAGAACAACACTGTACTGATCAAAACGATCCCTTAAAGTCGAATATTCCCTTTCCGATTGTTAACAGAAATTCTGTTTGTCTATTCACCCGGGTTACTTTGTGCAAAATTCTGATGGAAAGATTAAAATAATTGACAGTACATGGTGTCCATTCAAGTATTTCATCACACCTACGCTTTTCGTTTTTTGTAAAAAGTTATAATTCTCTGCAATTGTAGCTGTAAACTACGGCTAATCAAGAGAAACAGGCACAAAAAAAAATCTGTTTGTTTTAAAACATGCATTGACGTCCGTGGAAGATTAACTTTTGCTCTACATGCTTATCTAAAGTTAGAAGAATTTGCTAAAATGAAAATGAAGATGTCTAAAGCCAGTCGATAAGCTGCAAGGACAAAGCTACTTTCTTGTGTCACTTTATTCTGAGAGAACTTTCAATATGATCCCGATGCATATCAATTTTAAAACGAGGAATACCTTTATAGTTCAAGTTTCCATACATGTAAGTTCAGTATTTCTGTTCACATCAAACAGAAATACACAGAAGAAAGGATCAACTGAAAAACAGATAAATGGAATCTTTTAAGTCACCTAAAAACTCTCTATGACGTTAACTGTATGTGTGCATGTATGTATGTGTACTGTATATGTGTGTGTAATGTAAATGATATGTGGACCTACAGTCTTCATACAGGTTGTGATGGTGCGGGGCTTCACTTGTTCTTCTCTTCCAGTCCACTCTCTGCTCTCAGAGCCTGGCTGCTGGCTGAGATGAAGCTGATCCAGTGTTTGAGGTCTTCAGGAAATTCCGGGCAGTCGATCTGCACACAAACACAAAATTACCAGACAGCAATAAGCAGAATAAAGCCACAGTCCAGAGACTATGAGAAACTATTCGTCAATAGACAGACATTTAATTTGCAACAAGTTTGATCATTTTAAGTTTTTGATAAAAAAAAAGAAAAAAAAAGAAAAAGCAAAACATTCCCGGGTTTTGCAGATATGCTGTTTTTCTTTCTTATTCAATAACAAACCAAATGTTTTAATGTTTTTGATTGTTTGTTGGGGGGTGAAACCGGCAATTTGATATCAGCACTTTGGGCTTCAAGAAACCGTAATGGGGTTTTCAGTATTTTTTGACAAATAGATGATTAATATTACAGTCATACCAATACTTTTCACTATTTCCAGCTGTTCCTCACCTTCCTTTTGCAGACAAACTCGAGAATACTTTCCGGGCTGCAGTGCACCACATTCTGCCTGCAGAGCATGACCGCAGAGACGAAACCATCTCTCTTGGACACGAAGCGCTGCTCCACGTAAAACGCCTTCTCATCCCATCCCACTATTTTGGTCCGAATCTCAAAATTCTCGCGGAAGGCCAGGGAGCGTCGGTACCGGATGGTGGATGCCCCTACCACCATTCTGGCCCCCAGTTTGCGTGAGGCCATGAACAGCCCGTTTCGCATGTAATGGTGAAAGCGGGCAAAGTCACACTCCCTTAGATACCGGGAGTTGTTCATGTGGCCCATGTAGTCCAAATCATGGGGAAGGACCGTGCCATCAATGCTCTGCTCAGCCAGCATGTCCCGTATTCTGGGTTGGAACCACGCCTGGATAAACACCTGGGCCCCTCGTAGGAAGTACCATACATCCAGACTGCAGAAGAGCAGGAGGAGGGCACCCAGCACCAGCAGCAACATCTCTCTGGAACAGTCCAAATAAGATACGATATTCTTTTATTGATCACCAGGGGTGGGGGGGTGGGAGACAGCAATAGTACAGATAAATAGAAAGTAAAATAAATAATAAGAGGTACATGAAACTAAAGTAAGAATAGAATAACATAGAAAACTATACAAAAGTATTTGGTGTAAAATTGCCAGGTAAAGGGACCTGGTGCAGTAGTGTACAGGTCAGCGAGTACATGAGTACGCCTGTCTGATGATACTATGAAAGGAGATATTGTGCTCATTACTAGGGTTACACTGTATTTTGGGTTTCTACTAAAATATGTTTACATGCTTTGATGTTAAAAAAACAACAACAACTCTGGGACCATGTTTACTTCCTGCCAGCTGTGATTCACACACACTGCAACAGGTAATAAACTGGGAGGTATTTAAAATGTTTATATTTAAAAATGTGAAATGGTCTCACTATTTATATAGCACCTAGGACCTGTTTTATAATAATAAAATAATAATAATAAAACAAAAAAGCACATGAAAATCTCACTTCATACAATATGGGACCTTTAATTAACAGTACTTAGTGTTTGTATAAAATTGTATTAGAAATATAACAGAATATGCCATGCAATCGGTAACATTAACATAATATAGTATAATATGGTAAAGTACAACAAAATATGGGATATGAGATATATATCTATATATTTATATATAGATATATATAATATACATAATATATGGTTTAGTGCAGCAGTGTATAGGATAGAGTTCAAAATCATTTTAAATGCATTATAAATATATAGCAATTCCACAGTTGACGACAGCAATTTCCTAAAAATAATGCTGACATAAAGGAATCCGCGTTTTCTAAATGCATGGCCACAATATTTAACGTTAATCAAATGCACCTTTGACCTCATCAATGTCAGTGCAGATGTGTGGAAAAACCCAGAGGTTAGTGCTTTTTTTTAAAAAACACATCCGCTTAATATTACAGCTGAAAACACGGAAGCATCACATCCCATAATCACCGACTTCACCCTTGACAACTCGTTTCAAATGAACGGGGCGCAACCTGCTGTGACAGCCAAATCTGTTAGCTTAGCTGCTAGCTACCAGCAGTAGGTGGCCTTGCAGAAGAGAGACCAAACTCTCTGACACGAGAAGACATCATTTATTTTTTAAGGTTTTCTCCCTGTGGAAATTTAGACAATAACCACAAATACGGTCAAATTATTTTTTATGGCTGTACAACTCACCGTGCGTCCAGAAGAGAGTGCTACCATCGGATGCGTTACAACTTAAAAGAAACCGGTAGAATGAATGAACACAACTTCCGGGTGTGTGACGACAGTTAATTCTTCTTCTTCTTCTTTAAGGGCTTAAAACACAGCGTACTTCGTGGTCCTTTACTGCCATCTTGTGGAGGTAGTTATATTTCTACAGTGGAAAATCTTAAATCCATTTATTTATTTATTTTGATATTTGTGATATTGGAGAAGTTAGTGCGCCCATGTGCATGGTGAAAGCATACAAGTAAAGTAGTATTTCAAAATCTGTTTTATTGCTGCCACTGTACACAAATATTAACTTTAAACAGTTGTATTATTTTTTCATTATTGAAAGAGTAATTTGTTTTCAGCCTCTCCAAACAATCTGGTGTCGTAGTGTTTCCAGTGTTGACATGTATTGGGGTCGAAGTAAAGCTTATATTCATTAGTGTAGGCACAAGTGTGTTTAAGTCAAGCCATTGTGAACGACAGACAAATGTCCTTTTTTTAATCCTGAGCTGGTAAATTAGCTGTCCAAGCAATGTCTCATTTGTTCTTCTCGTCTAGTCCACTCTCGGCTCTGAGGGCCTGACTGCTGGCGGAGATGAAGTTGACCCAGTGCTGGAGGTCCTCTGGAAACTCCGGGCACGCCACCTGCACGGAGCACACCAATAACTCAGCGTCCTCCAATATTTAAAAAGAAGTGCAACTGACATGCGTGTTAATCATTCGTTCCTTACCTTCCGTTTACACAGGTGCTGCATGATCTTGTCTGGGCTGCTGCGTATGACACTCTGCTTGCAGTACATGACGGCGCACACCAAACCGTCTTTGGTTGACACAAATCTCTGCTCCAGGTAAAAAGCTTTGTCATCCCAAGTGACGACGCGACTCCGCAGCTCGAACCCCTCGCCGATACACAGAGCCCTGCGGTAGCGGATGGTGGTGGCCCCCACTACCATTGAGGCTCTGAGCGCCCGCACTGCCTTGAACACCCCGTTGCGCATGTAGAGGGAGAAGCGGGCGAAGTCACACTCCCGGAGGTAGCGAGCGTTGTTCATGTGGCACATGTCGATGTCACGGGGAGTGACCCGGCCCGTTTGGGTCTGCTCCGCTGTGACGTCCCAGATCGGAGGCTGGAACCAGGCCCGAAGGATCACAGCAGCTGCCCGGAGGAAGTACCACACGTCCAGGGTACAGAAGAGAGCCAGCAAGGCAGTGAGCACCCACAGCGCCCACCACATCTCTCTGGAGAAAGGGAAACACAGAAAACACAAGTAGAGGAAAGCTGTGGGTTAATCTGATGTGTAGACGGAATTATGAAGCCGAGCTGAAACAGATGTAACATAGTTATGGTGCTTGAGAAGAAATCTAGAGGTAGAAGTGAAAGTGAACTTTAATGAATTATTTAACAGCATGTACTCATCATGTTGTTACCTTCCATAAAAGAAAATGACAAAGAAACACCCTTAATATTAGTTTATATAAATGCCTAATTTGCATTGCTGCCTGCTTTAGCTTTTAGTAACTCCTAATGTGTTGCTTTGAATGGCATGTTGCAGGAAACAGGCAGTTCTGAACCTCTCAGCCGTATAAGAGAGAAATTAATTTGTCAAAATTGATCTGCCCTGAAGAAAAAAAAGAAAAAAAAAGAAAAAAATTATATATATATTTCAAAATTAATCTGAAATATCTTCTAGGTTGTGTTACATGAAATAATATTCTGATTGGCTCAGAAGCCCAAAAGGCAAACAGAGACTCACTTGAATGTAGTGAGTCGGACCACAGTGATTGACGTTTACAATGGCCAATATTTATAAGGCAAATATTTCTCACCCTTTCTTATGCGGGAATGTATATTTAATTTAATGCGTCTGACGGAAGTGAGAGTAAAGTGTAGTGTTTAACTACCGAAACCTGCAATATGTTGGTTTGTTTTAATCGGTTGAATCCAGGGTGAGTTGGACAGTTGTGGTCCATTCTGAAGCTACTTCTCCTGTTATTTTACATTAAATTACATACTCAGATTAAACTTTACTGACCAAGTATGCCTTCACATACAAGGAATTTAGACTGTTTTTTATAAAGATGAAGAATAGACAATATTGTTTTGTATTCAAGCAGTGAAAATAGGTGTACATTTACATATTATATGGAGATATATAAAAAGCACCAATGACCAATAATAAAATAAGAAATAAATGTCTACATAGAAGTCCATAAGTGGTAAACAAAACACATGCAAAGAGCTTAATGGACATACATGGACTGTGTATTACAGACACATTGAACAGGACTCGTTTCAGACTCCTCAGGATTCCTGTGAACCGAGAAACGTGAGCGTCAACAGGTTCTGCAGGAATGTCGAGTATCTGACTCAACCTCGATCAGTCGAGAGTAAACCAACAGACTTCCACTCTTAAAAAGAGTATTACTGTGATCCCACCCCACTAAATGTGTTGTTACCAAGGCTATGATAACTGATGGATAAATACAATCATTAATACTAATTCACTATGGAAACCAGTGCCATGACTGCAGAACTAGTGTAGTTGAAATCACTGCGGTTAGACTAGTTATTCTAGTTAGTTAGCTCCTGCAGTCTGCGAGTAATGCTTTGTCAGACATGTCAGTCGCAAACATTTCGCGATTTTAAATTGAGGCTAACGCTCCTCAGAAAGCTGGGAGGTCTGACTTAAAACGACCTGTTGAGGTAGAACCGAGAGTTTTCAGTCCAACTTTCCGGTGAACGTCACAAACGTGACGTCACCGCGGAGCTACTCGTGAGTTTAAGGAGGCGTCTCGTGTCTAGTGGACTCACCTGCGGTCTTCTTCACGCCGTATTCACTCGGATCTGCCGAGTCGGCAGCATTCACTCAGGTAGTGTGTGAAACGGGACCGTTCAACTCATTTCCGGATACGGAATTCAAAATAAAAGCATGAATGGCGTTTGGACGTTCAAACGGGATCTAGGCGTACGAACACGAGCAATAATATTTGTATTTAAAGGAATCAGTTTTAAATGTTTCAAAACAACACTTAGCTGGCGTTTGTACGGGACTACACTGCATTTAACGTTCTTTTTTTAATTCAAGGACATTTATTTTGACGAGTGATTCACTTTCTTCCGTATTTGGGGCGTGACGTCAGGGCTGAATTTGCGGCTGTGATCGGGTCCATGGACCCGTAGCATGGACAGTCCTCTGGGACAATCTAAACTTTATCTATTAATACTAATAACGAACACGATGATAGCAATTCTCCCAAGTAAGCCTCGAACTGGACATAAAAGCCTTTCTTGGTGAACCACTTGTCCCATTTAAAATCTTCAAATTAATTTGAAGCTTACCTTTACTTTGTTTTTATCCTAGACAGTGTTCTGCAGTTTTATTAGTGGCATATATCCATCCAGCTAAATAATTTAGATTTGCATGTGACAGTTCATAATCTTTACAAATTATCATATGTAAATAAAACTGAATTAAATGTAAACATTTCTTTTTTTTTTTTTTAAAGTTGACAACCATTCTCAATGAGAATCATTTGATTGAGAGAATATTGGTCTTTTAATAGGTTTTGCTTCAAAATGAGACATATTAGTTGCTCATGTCACTTATAAAAATCCAGCTATAGTGTGCCTGCATAAAAATCCCACTTGAGTGACTTAATATAATTATGCATCAGCTTCAACATGAATTACTTAAAGAAAATAAGTGTTTCTGGGTATTTGAAGTTGTCGAAAGAAAACGCTGCATCCATTACTCAAATCTTTTATTTTTTTTCTGCCATCAGTATTAAGACATGCAATGAACGTATACTTTGATTCACTATATTCAAATGATAAAACAGTGAGTGAGGAAATAGCAGAGCATGCAAAAGAACATAGAAAAATCCGAAGTTAAAAAGGTATCAACAAGAGAGAAAACAAATAAAAGTCCATCAGTGTTCATAAAAGTTAAAGTGATGTCAGGAAATTAATGAAAATAACCTGCTCTAACTTTTCCCAACTGACAAATAACATTCCAATATAAATCACGAAAGAACGACTTGCAGCGATAAAGGATGAAGAGTAGCTGGTTGGTTTTCTTCTTCACAAGAAAACTACTAGGCTGTAACGTCAAGCTGACGAGAGCGATGATCCATCACCATCTTCCTCATGTCCTGGTCTGCTTTGAGGTCACTCATGTCGAGCTTGTGCTCTGGGCCAGCGGACGGATCGTACTGGTGTCTGAAAAAGATTGTATGCTGATGAGACTTTTTGTGTTTAAAAGCTGTTAAAAGAAGGATTCATATGCAACTGTGTGGTTTCTAAATAGGTATTAGTTATTTAAGTAACCATACAGGCAACTCATTTTGAATTTAATTAATTTTAACTCACTGCTTCAGATGTTCCTCAATGGCTTTGCGTTCATACACAGAACCATACACAGTTTTCACAGGATCAACAAACATCTTCTTGGTGAGTGGACAGATCAGATGTACGGGTATAAACTGTGTCACCGGCCCCACCAGTTTCTTTAAATAAAAAAAAAAACAAAGAAAAAGAAACACTTTAAAACAGTATGTTATTGTAAAATCTGAAAGAGAAATATAGATGTGCAAGACCTATAAATCAAGGTGATATCCACAACAAATATGTATATGTAAGCTCATTTACGTTCTCCATGTCATCCAGTGACTTTCCTGCAGCTTCCTCTGTATGTTTCTCGGCTTCTCGTTCATACGTCTCACGGTTCGTTAAGTATTCTTCAGCCAAGATGCTTCCAAAGAAAAAATAAAACAGAATATGTAAATCCCACGCGTCAAATTGTTCAACACAAGTTGTCTAAAAATACAAGTGTAAAAGAACGGCGTGATACTGGCAGTACGTTTTAGAAGAGATACTGTACCGAATTGCATTTAATTGTACTGATGAGGCCGTTATTGTGTTTTTGTAGCTCTAAATTGTTCGTCATTGATTTCTATTTCCACCAGGTAGAATGAAAGAGGGCAGCACTAGTCATTAACAACAAACTATTTTTTAAATGGTGTCATATATCGGTCAGTATATGAATATCAAACAAACTGCTTTTTTAAAAGATATTAGTTGGGGTTAAGTGTCATGTATTGTCCAATTATAGCTGAGGCCATTTTGACCATAAAATAACTAAATCACTCATCCAAGCACTTATCTAAGGACTCTGGGTGGAAATTACTCCATAATTCCCTTTTTAAGTAAGTCATCAAATAATCAAACATGAGTTCAGAGATGTCCCTACATTAAAATGAATGCAATGAAGCAACAGATTTCCAGTGCACCTAACATTTTTGAATAAACAGAACAGACTGAAATGACACCAGAAACGGGTCAAAAACATCCTCCGCATAAGAAACATCTCTTGGTAAAATGAGCTTTGGTTCCCATAATTACTTATTTATGAATGTGTATATACAATGCACCTGTCCAGTGGATCTTCAGGCTCAGGGATGATGAGGAGTCCATACACAGCTTCGAGGATCTCTCTCATGGTGATGTGGGCATTGTAGTTGCGGTCAAAGATGTTGTGGCAGATGCGGCCCACACTGTTGACATTGCAGTGGTACACCTGTCATTGTGTTAAGAAAACATACATTTCCAACAGATAACATTGCCATCATTAATGATAAAAAAAAAAAAAAAAATTGCAATGTCCGTCTACATCTCACAAATAACTTTTCAGTGGTTTGTGTTTTAGCAGGATACTTGTGTGACAAAGCGGACGACTGGAGGCTTGGCTGGGTAGTCAGGACCAAACTGGCAGTAGAGCTCAAACACTCCTTTCTTATAGGGCGTGTCAGGAGGGCCTTGCATGAGAATCCTCCAGAACTCTGAAGATATTAGAAAAAGCTTATTTTAGTACTTTTTATATTATTACTATTATAAAACTACATTCATTTGAATGAATAAGTGTACATGAAAAAGGGTATACACAGTATACACAATGAATTATCCTGTATATATATATATATAATTATACGATTCGCCCTGTGTCAGTCATGTGCCATGGAGAAAAACTAAAATGCATGACATCGAAATGAGAACATGCCACTTACTATAGTCTGACTCCGATGGAAAGACTCTGAAGAAGGGATGCGGGTCGCAATGCAGACTCTTCAGCTCCTCCAGGACACGTTTGTCCTTCTCCAGATACCCCCATGGCGGCAAAATCTTCTTTTTCAGAGCACTATTTAGAAAGATTATCAATGCTTCAAACGTAATGCGAACACTTGAAGATAGTTAATATCATAAGTAGAATATATAAAATAGTTAAAAACTCATAGGTCTATTTTTTCCATTACTAAAAGAAAGTATTGCTCATGAACAGCATGTTATCTGCATGCAAGCGTCTCTGAGCAGAGTCGTCTTACAGCTGCTAGCTTGGCTGTAGACAGTCTTGTCTTGTTTACACAGATCAAAAAAATATGTTTTCTTAAAGCATCATCAGAGTAATCAGTTAAATAAAAAAACGACGCCTCTTGATTTTTTACACCTTTGACTTGTTCCATTTTCTACAAAAAAAAAAAAAAAAAAAAAATCAGACAAAGTATGACAGCAGGTTAAAACAAGTGTACATCAGCAGAGAGATAACACAACAACCTTACTTGACCAGGTTTATCATCAGCCTCTATGGAGCTGCTGCTTCTTTCACTCACCTTGCTGTTGCTGTCACTTTGCTGTTTATCTGGCTTGGCAAGGACGTCTCTGGACATTCGTCATACCCATGAGTCTTGAAGACGCTCGACAAACTGCTCTATAAAATGACAGGAACAAATTACTTCGCACATCAGGACGACAACTTAAAAAGAGATTGCCTGTGTTAAACAGTAATGCGTTATATTTCACATCACTCACAACAGAATGGTGGACAATGATCAACCATAACCAACCTGACTGATGGAAGACGGGTCAAGTTTTTCCTTGAGTTTCCTCTGCTCCAAAGACAGAACGGTCTCAATCTCAAAGAGCTTCAGACCCTCTTTGGTTGTCTGCGGCTTGAAACAGCAACCACCTGGAAGCAATACGTCGTCATGGAAATGTACTCTAAACAGTCTTCTATTCCATTTATTCTCTCCACCTCACATCCAAAACACGTTTTTTGAGTTAGAATCGAGTTTACTTCCTTAAAAATAAGTTTACTAGAACACTGAAGGCTAATTAAGACTTTGTAAAACATAGATGCCTAAATGTGCTTTCTGCAGTTCTACTAGAGACGTCATCAACTGTGTGGCATTAAGGCCTACAAATATCTCTCTCTTAGCTTAGGCAGCTAGGAATTGCAATTTAGGAAACTCTTGGTGATAAGCTAAAATATTGAACCGACAACAATAGCTATATGCTTGAGCCGTCTGGTGTTAAATACCTTGACCCTTATCATAAAAATGCAAAAAGGTTAAGGGGACATAGCAGTCAACATCTTTAAATAAGACTCTACAATGAGGTGGATGAGATCTCTTGAATTAGCAGAATGTTTGAGGGCATATACTTTGCATGATTTATATATGCGTGATTTAGCAACTACATCACAGGGATTTAATTTAGGAAACCATCTTTCAAAGATGCCAAACCTGTTGCAATGCTGATTCCATGCAGTATATTGTTCTCCACATTCCCGAGGAGGATAGAGTCCACAACGATGTCAGATTTAAGCAGTCGGACTGTAACAGCATCTGGATCTATGGAGGATCTATTGAAAGAATTGAGGTTATCACAATCTGTAGCGTGACATTTTGAATTCATGACAATTTCTCACTGCTAACAAACAACAAGATGTTCAATTAATGTGCGAACAGGTCAAGTCGGAATAAGGTACCATAACCGGTTAGAACAGAGGAGGTAATGTACCCAGAATCATTTCCATCAGTGAGACACATTATGCGAAGTCTGCAATCTGGGAACCTCGTCTGGACCTTTTCCAGCTCCATCGCCCCGCGTCGCAGGGCGTCGTACAGCAGAGTACATCCACTTGCCTCGATGTTGCGCACGTGTTCCTGGAAATGTGAAAAAAAGGTACATTACCGCATTACACCCACGTAAACCGTACTAGAATAAAAGCACAGATCTAAGACAGTACACTGACTTCACCTTGAAAGTTTCCAGATTTTCAGTAAATGTGTGGAGAATCTTCACCAGGGAGTCGAACTTCACGAGGCCGATGATGTGATAAAAATCATAAGCCATGGTCCTTGTGGCAAAGTTGTCAAAGAGCTCTTTCACAACGTTGATCTTCTGTATTTCTGAACCCACATAGCACTCTTCTTCCATGGAGGAGCTTGTGTCTATCAGCACCTAATGGTAAATGCACGTCAACAATAATCATATTGTAAATGTGTCCTGTGTTCCCCAGCCGGTCCCACATTCTTCAACAGGAATAATGAAACAAGTGACAGACAAAGTTTTACCAGAATAGCCTCTTTTGGAGCCCTCGTTGTGACAAATGTTCGGTTATCTCCATGGTCACCGGTCCTGTGTCAAATGTCAAAAACTTAACATTCAGCAAAATGGTGTAACTTTCAGAGATTCATACATTAAATAATAAAAAAAAATACATCAGCAGCAACATTTATGCTCAGACCATTAGCGCACTCCATCACGATTCATACAGTTTACTGCCTCTGTTCACTATTTTGTGTGCTGCTAAAAAGGACCAATGTGTCGCATTTAGGGGGATTTATTAGCAGAAATTGAATATAATATTCATAACTATGTCTCCATTAGTGGATAATCAACTGAAACTAAGAATAGTTTTGTTTTTGTGAGCATAGAACGAGTCCTTCATATCTTCTTCTGCACATCATCTTTCATGTTGCACCGCCTTGTTACTACAGTAGCCCAGAATGGACAAACCACACAGGGCCACAGAAGTTGATTGCCTTCTCCAACCTTCACCTTTGTTTAATACCCATCACCGTAGCCTGTACTCTCTAATCAACTGGCCATCACTCCATACCCACAGACTAATCCACTGGTATCAGTTCATTTATAAAAATATTAGTAAAACCTCCACATATCTCCACTCACTAATCATCATCTCCAAACGGTAACCGCAATTTACGCTCTAGTAATTTCATTTACATCATTCCAAAAGTCTGCACCTCCTTCGGCCGTTTCTCATTTCAGTTTGCTGCTCCAAGCAAAAAAGCTTAAACTCCACACCCTCATTCTGTTACCCCTCTTTAATAATTCATCACAAATCTGATCACTGCACCTGCTTGTGAATTTGCTTCTCCAGGAACACTGATGTTTTATACATTGAACATATTGTGACGTAATATTTGTACGAGATTGTTGTATTTTGTCTTGTATCGACTGCCTTTTTGGCCAGGTCGTCATTGTAAATGAGAGCTGGTTTTTAATTGACTTATCTAGGTAATTAAAACAAATAAATGATAGTGTATCATTTTACAATTGATGGTTATAGTTATAAATATTTCAACTGCAGTTGTTGATATTATTTTTTATATAGCGCCTTTCTAGTCTTCCTCCCAGTGACAGCGCTGTACACTACATGTCAATATGGGGTTTGAGGAGCCGGGGATCAAACCTGTGATCTTCTGATAAGACGACGAGCTGCTTTATCTCACAGCACAGCCGCCCTGTGGACACTGGAAGGGACTTACCTGGCTGCCAACACATTCACATCCATTACTTGGTCTTTGCCTTCCAAACAATCATGCACTCTGATCATATCAGGGGACTCTTTTCCTTTACGCAAACATACAGCAATGTTGTCTAAAAAAAAAGAAAGAAAAGAAAAAGACAAAAAATGTATTTAATAAAACAAGTTGCATTACAAAGCTTTCTACAAACATGTGGTACTAAATATCAGAAGCAACATAGAAACCAATGGGAGGATCCTTTCAGACTAGTTTAGAATGTAGTGCATAATATTAAAATGTTTTCCATCAGGGCCTTTAATTTAAGAAATGCACAATTTTTTACAAGTTGCTTTTTTTGTGTGTAAAAACTAAGTAACTACAGCTGCAAAATACATGTGTTGGTGCAAAAATAGAGTACCTTCACTCAGAAGAACCAGGCGTCCCTCACACTGTCCAAGCCCCTTCAAGTGTAGAGGTGGGGTCACATTCAGGCATTGATGCTTTGGAGATTTTAATTCTTCCATCATACTTCCAAAGGTCTTCTTCATGTTTACCTGAAAGCTGCCACCAAAAAAAGAAAGTTGGTAAAAAAAAAAGCATCTCATTGAAGTACTTTTAAGAATAGCAAAACTTTGATGATACATACTTTTGACCTGTTGTCTTGTCTTGGGCAATCCAAAGAGGATATGTTCTGATTGATGGAGGCAAACTGAGCAAGACCTTTTCAATGTCATTGTCTCTCTGTATTGATGTTTCTCGCAATACCTCTTCAATGCAATTTGGAATTTTCTCTCCGTCTAAACAAAAATGATAGAAAATCCAGTGAAGCTGATGACACGCATTTGTTACATTCACTGATGAAACAAATACAGTCCTGAAATAAAATGGTGTGCAAGTGTTTGTATAAATAGTGAGTTATAATACTGCTTGCATACAGTTGGGACAACCATGCCATGTGCAAATATAATGGGGTTTGAGGTTTCGCACAAATTAAAGTAAGTGCCAGTAGCTCTTTAATCTAACTTGCTCGCTGCAGCTGCTTTGTTTACAGTTTCACACAGTGTTCAAAAAGGGATCAGCTCATAAAAAAAATAAATAAATAAAAAAAAAAAAAGGCAGAAGAATGTTGATATCTTGCAGCGTTAACCATATTTCTGTAGCGGCTCCCTAATCAAAGTAAAAAAGGGTAGCACATCAGTAAATGGTGAGCTGCTATCTGCTTATTCTAATTGACCTCTGCTTCTTTTCAGACATATTCTATAAAGTGTCTCTTCTACACATTTGTATGTACGAGTCAGTGTTACCTTTGATTTTCTGGAGAACGTATGCTCTTTCAAAGGCTCCGGGTACTCCAGGTACTCTGACTGGTTCGGAGAAGCGCCTGCCATCTTCAGACCTGAGATTGATTGGTGCATAGCTCTCGTGGTCTCCCGACTGGTTCTGTCAGAATATGACAAAATGATGTTTGATCATTATTTAAGTGGTCAAACATCGAATAGAAATTGACCTTAATGCATTCATGAATACACTCAAAACATGGATCCCCTTTTAGCTCAAATTAATGGCAACTTCCACAAAAAGACGTCAAGCGATATTAATACCCACGCATAACACGGGCAATTAAATATTGTAAAATGACGTTTATCCTCATACCTCTGCTTCTGATAGGAGATGAGCCCAACAGCACAGTGAATTCTCAAAGACATCCAGGTCCTCAATGACTTTCTCCCCTCGCTGCGTTCCACGTTGAGGCAAAAGCTCTCGAAAGAGCATGTACAAGCCTTCAAAGACTGCAATCTGAAACAAAAGAACAAGTATATCGGAAAAAGTAGGTACTGGTGAACACACTTCACTGTGTTAGGATTCAGTTCACCCACATTACAGGAAAACAACTTCCCGAAACTAAACCCATCATTTGAATGCATTTCAATGTGTATGTGGAGCTGTCTGCTGCTGTGAACAATGAAGGTAAATGGATTTAGTTTTTCAGAAGATTGTTCCTATATGGATCCACACACACACACACACACACACACACACACACACACACACACACACACACACACACACACACACACACACACACACACACACACACACACACACAATTAAAATGTTTTCACAGCACTAGTAATAAAATTAGCCGATCCTAAAGATGTAATGCAGCACACGAGAACACCCATTTCAAAAAGTACAATGCATTAAATATTTTGAGGCAGAATTCAGTGGTTCATATTATTTACCTTCTGATTCCTGGTCATCTTTTCATTCCTAAAGAGTAACTGATGCAAACTTTGGGCGAGAGGGTGACATCCAGTCAGTTTTCTTATGTAGGAAATCAGTTTCTTCCTTTGCTCTGAAGTATAATGTTCTCTCTAGAAGAAGAAAAATTTAATTAAATGATTTTCAAAGCAGGATACAGGGAGGGTGGTGGCGGTTAATCAAATAGGGTAAAGATCATGTACTATAACATAAAACTTACAACAGCAAAAAGTGAAGACAAGAACACACTGATTCCCTTTAGGGTTTGTTGGACTGAAGGCACACAATCATTAATGAAGAATGTCCCATCGTATGAAGTCTCGCCAGAAAAGGTGGACAAAGAGAAGTTAACTGTCGACCCTTCGGAGATCCCACAACTTTGCAGTGTGTCGCCACCATGATGTTGATCTCTGCAAATATAGTAAAGCACAGGAAAGAACAGAAGTACTGCATGAGAAGAGAAATCTGACGGCATCGACAAAGAGGGTCACAAGCCAAAGGGTCAATGCTTGGTGTGGTATTTCTGAGTTACTTGTAATGAAGGACATGTGTTGGGATTCCACTTTCATTTCCCAGCTTGAGTCTCAGACTGGTTATGGTGTCACTTGCCAAGTTCACAGTCAACTCAAAGTCTCCCTGCATGAAAAAAAAGTTAAAACTATTTTAAAAAGAGTAGATTTGTTTGAAAGAAATACTGTCTACGTTTGTATTGTCCTCGGTAAAAAGCCAAATTTATAATAGTTGACGTGATCCCCAGAATGTCCCCAGAAAATATGGTCAGTGAATTTCTGTTTTAAAAGCAGGGCAATAAATCAAACATATTCAGTTTGTGCAATGATATCAATATATTTGATCAGTTGTTAATAATATCATTAGTTGCATCATGACCATTACTTTCAAAATGCACCTTGAGCATGATGTGGCATCGAACCACATCGTCTCCATAGGTTTCTCCAACTTCTCGTTTTGGTATTTGAGGAGCATGTTTCAGGTTTTCCTTTGGTGTAAATATGGCATAAATTACAGCTCCATTTTGAATATGTCTGTCTTTCAGAGACCCTGTATGAAGAAACAAAATCTTTTGGAACGTTTTTTTAGGGTTTCTAGAGGGAAACGTACAATAGAACAAAATAGAAAGACATATGTTAAGTACAGGTACAAATCAATGTATTACAGAAGGAATAATCATACACATATGAGGAAACAGTAGTACAGAAAATTAGATGCAATACCTTAATTGATTGTAAGTTAGTTCAAATATAAGCATCAGGAAAATGTAAATAAAAAATACAATAATGGAGAGAGAGTGAGAGAGTGTGAAACCTAAGGCATGTTTGTAGAATAAGTGTGTAGTGTGCATAGCCCAAAAAATATAAAGCTGACAAAGAAGGCGTCAGGCAGCCAAAAGAAGAGGGAGCGTAAATTGCGTGCCCAATGGTAGAGTTTAAAATGAGGTAATCCCATTGCAGGAACAGAAGCGAAGGAGAATCCCAGGCACAACGTAATTTAAGCCAAGAAATTAACTTTTGGACCGAATCCAAATTTCAACATGGTTGGGAAGAGAAAAGTTCCTCTTGACCCTGTCGAAAGCCCTCTCTGCATCAGAGGATAGGAGCACTTCAGGATTTTAAAGGTTGGTGTTCAGGTGTACTCACATGTGTTGAAGAAAGGATCATCTGTCAAAGGCATCCCATCGACTGTGTAGAGACAGACTCCTTTGGAATGACCAACACTTTCAAGATGGCAAATCCTCAACATCAGATCCTCAACCGTGTTTACTGCTTGATCCATATCTGTAATTCAACATAACCACTGTGAAGCTGTACAGTTGGACGTGGATTTCTGCACAGTGATCACGAACATAATTATCACTTTTTATTTCTAACCGTTAGTCAGTGGCTGGCTCAAATTAATCTTATGATATAAAAAAAAAAAAGATGAGTTTCTCATACCGTTAATATGTATTGGTTGAGGACATTTGGGGTATGTGTACTGCAGAGTGAACAACTCCAACGACTTTTGCACCGGCATCACAGGTTGAACATGGGGCTCCGGAGCGCTGAGTCTTTGAATGAAGTTTTTCATCGAAGAAAAACGATTCTTCTCCACATGACTTAAACCTGCAAAAATGATATTTGATTAATTAAGTACACACTATAGTACTAACTGCTATCCAATAAAACTAAGACAAACGATACCTTACAAAACTACAATACCGTTTCAATCAATAAATCTGATTAAAATAAAAAAAAACAGATCTAATGTTCTACAAAAGGTATTTATTACAGGAATGTTGTATGGGATTGTATTGCCATGTACAAGTCTGACATCTAGTAATTTTAGGCCACATGCCAGGGCAACACCATAAATTAAAATATGCAATTTTGATTTCACTCTAAAAGTTACCATGCCTTTTTTAATAAAGTTGAGGTTCATCTCACCAATGTTGTTCAGATCTTCATCTGTTACGCCGTCCAGGAAATCTCTTGCATCCTTTACACCCAACTCGACAAACTGGTTGTAGGAAGACTCCAGCCTGAACTGCTCAAGTATGTTGAATATCGCATCCATCTAAACAAAAGACATCAAAACACTTTATTTACCAGGATGGAAAGAGTGCTAAAATATTATACTCCATTATCCGTAGCCGCACACAGCTTCTCCAGGAATTGCGTCTGGATGACTGCCACTTCCAGTCTATCAACTTCTCCTCCATAGTTTTTGATTCAACAACGGCATGACGTCAGTGATGACAGGCAGAGCTTCTCAACACTGATGGGGCCATCTTTAGCTAGCTAGCTAGGTAAGTAGTTAGCTAAGTAGCTAGCGTTATTTGTGCCATTATCATGTTCATGCTAGCAGGAATTTAAGCTAAATGCTATGGCAGCATTACTACACAATGTGGCAATTATATTGCTAGCCTTCCTATCTGTGAAATAACTTATCACGAAACAGCAGGATTTTTGTTATTATTGTCAGCATGGCAACCACCTCCACGGCATTTTCATGTCATTTCATTTTTGTGAAATCATCCAAGTTCATTACAACCAGCCTCCAATTTTTTTTTTAAACATCTTGAGCCGAAATACACTCTGGTAGTCACAACTGTGACAGAGTTAACAGTCAAAAACAGCAGAAAGTCCTCACACACACCTCGCTGACGGTGAACGGTAGGAAATCACCTGCAGTCTCGCCATGAGCGTTTTCTACCAATTAGCCGCTCCCAGCATGCACCTGTTCCCCGCCGCGTCATCGAGGTGGGTGTGTTCGATTTAGGGCACCGCCCGCGGAGGTTCTTTGCGCGCAGGTGCGGGCACCTCTACCGTTTGTGAATCCAATCGGATTGTGCAATGTATATAACTTAATTTCCCCGCAGTTTTTAAATCGCTTGTCTTTGATTTACTTGACAGATTCAATAGATCCATACACATTTGAATTAATGAGGTTGAGGTTGTTGTTGTTGTTGTTGTTGTTGTTGTTGTTGTTGTTGTTCCCCAGTCCCTCCCTCTAGAAACTCTGCCCACCTGCAGCTGCAGACACGTTATCAGCTTCGGACAGGAGGAGGAAACACAGACAGCTTCTCCGCTGAATGCAGCTGCTGGTCCGGCTCGTTTCTTGTGTTTATTGTCACATAATTTGGGGGCAGGATATTAGGATTTATTTGTCATGTGACTTTTGTTTGTATCGGATGCGAGTTGAAAGTACAAAGCTTGTGTTAAAAAATATTTAACGAAGTAGGCTTTGTTACACTAACATATGTAAATGTAATTCGTTACTTCCACCACAGTTTAGCACTCACACTTTAAATGCGCGCTTCAATTTGCAAGTTGAAAACTGCACAATATAATGAATAATGGAAAATATATGACATAATTATTAAACTAGTAGGAAGAGCCCGAAGAAACACAAACAGTGTGTCAACAGCAGCCAGGCACCTCAGCCTTTTGAAGAAAATACACAGATGATGTAACGACAATGAAGTACAGTCTAGTCGAATCTAATCCATAAAAGAGAAAAAGAAAGAAACAATCTTAATTTTACCTTTCCGTGTATGAGCGCTCTTGTGACACGGTTGTTTCTGTTCTAACGTTAGTTAATAGAGGTGTGGCTTGAAGAAAACGAAACTTAAAACGCAGACAAACAGCAACACCAACTATTTAGAAATCTGTTTGCGAGTTGAGTTTAGCCACAATGTCCTGTTGAACGTTGTTTTGGTGTTTTTCCCCCCTCCTACCTTTTATTAACAGACGTAATGTAGAATCACTGCATATGTATTATTATTTTCAGGATAGTTGGGTTTCTCAGAGCTGCCATTATTTGGCATGTCAGGGGCTTTTATATGAAAACCAGAGCAAATTATGTAGATTTTTTGGCCTGCATATCCACCTTTTTTAAATACATATTTGTATACTAATGAAGAGTGAAGAGCCGTGTTAATCAATTGCATTAAAACTCCTAATCGGTGGGCTGTAATAATCCACCAGTAAACTGTGTCAAAGTGTTTAAATTTGGAGCTTGAATACAGCCAATAACATAATACACTTTCACACTTTAAGTAGCATATGAGCTAAGGCATATGAGCTAAGGCATATGAGCTAAGGCTCACAGAGCCTAAAGGCTCACAGAGCCTTAGCTGAATGTAAATGAGCCATCGTTATTATTTATACTTGTCAGAACCACAGATAGACACACTGTCATTTTCTAACATCCCTCTAGTTATTACCGAAAGCAGGGCTGCACAGGCTGCTCCCGGTCTCAACAATATACATATACATATACATATACAATATACATACAATCAAATATTTAGACTCAGCAAAATCACAAGCATTTACATTCCTTGTCTGTATATCGATGAGTGTTCCACGTTAATCTTAATCTTTATGGGGGAAAAAAAACAAACCAGACACAGCTGTGAAATGATTCCAGAGTTAAACAATTTATGTGACTGTCTAGTGATCATGCTTCAAAATAGAATGTATTGCAGAAAGAAAGATATGTCAAGGATACAGTATGTTTAATTGTATAATCTCATAAAAGACAATACAATAGACTCCTTGCATTTATCCTGCAACAGACCGACCAGCTTATCTTCAGCCCCAGCTGTCTGGTCTCTGGCTGACTTCAAGTTGACACCCTCGCAGGAGGGACTGGCTGACACAACTTAAACTCCAGCTCTGTCTCTTGGACACCTTTTGCCTGACTTGTGATGCTCTCAAGTGGTCTTTTGGAGGAAGTAAAGAATTGTCCATTTATCGTTACAGGTGCTGGATGGGTGCATGTGGCTACTGGGCCTTGCTGCTGGGTGACATCCTTCCCAAGATGGCTACTTCTGTCACGATCCGTCTGCACTGGAGTTGACACTAAACTACTCCCGCGGGTACTATTCTGTCGCCCATTTTGTGTCCCAGTCGTTGACACAGAATGGTCACTACTACTGCTGCTGCTGCTGTAACTGCCGGCATCACAGCGAGGGGATGAGGGGGCAGCGTTGATGTTTCGTGACCTCCAGAAAGGGCTGCTTTTTCTCCCCATCTGCGACAAATCACACTCTCTGCTCGAGCCGTGAATACTGCGGTGAGACGACGGGTGGGTTTCGTGGATGGGCGAGTTCCTCTGCGTTTTTGCTTGAAAACTCGGACAAGAAGTCGGGTTCCTGCCGCGGAGTGCGGCGCTATCTCGCTCTGGAGAAAGAGTGCAGGGGTGAACAGTTTCGACAATCATATTGTCACTGTGAGGCCCTGGAGGTGAAGGGGTGAAGTGGCGGTTCGCATTCACAGGAGTGGCGATCCTGTCGCAGACAGGTGCTCGGGTTTTCCTCGGTCCAGTGGAGGCTGACGTGCTTCTATGCTGTCCATGAATCCTCGACAGCGAAGGACTATTTATTGCTTTAACCGATGCAGAGGCCGGGCTAGGAGGGGCGCCCGGCGGTGGCCTGGGTTTAGGATGGCTCAGAGGAGGAGGCGGGTGTGGTCTGAAGGCCGACGTACTGCTTAAAGATCGCAGAGTCTCATCAGAAACCCTTTGTCCCGCTGACAGTCTGGGGACAAAAGATTGAGAAACATGTTCTTGCTTGAAGACAACTAAAAGAAGTACGGTTTAAATTATGTTTGTGTTTTATAACTCAATAGCAACACCGTGCGTACATTGAAAAAGCTTGAATGGAATGAGAAGGCACACAAATTATTATGAATATCTACATTTTGTTAAGTCTCGTCATTCCCTTTTAATTTAATTTTGTATTAATGTTATTATGTATTCAATAAATGCTCGGATAAAATAATGATGTTCTGCTTCTCCTCAACTCTGTGAACAATGTTACTGCTCTCTTAAGCATTTCTGGGGGTTTTAACAGCAAAACATACCAACCTGAACCTGTTTTTGAATTCCTTCAAAGGGAAAGGAGCTGTTGGTGAAGCAGCAAGCGATGAGGGGTAAAGCTCCAAGTCCATTTGTATAGCTCCTCTCAGCTCTCTCAACTCTGCACGTACACAAATACAAAATAAATACAACATGATGAGATTTGAAAAAAGTCTCAAAATACTGAAACCATCACTCTGAAGTATGACTGAAACAGAATCTCAGAAACAGAAAACCATCAAAAGATAATAATCACAGGGAGTAAACGAAAGAAGCAAGTACTCATTATCATTCTGAAAATGAATGCAATTGCTGATTTACCCAGACTGCTCTCTGGTCCTCAAATTAGTTTCACCGCCATTTGGCCCAGAGTAGGTGGAATCCTTAAACCGTTTTTTTTTTTTTCATTAATAAATGTTATAGATTAAGTTTCACAAACTTATTGAGGATGCCTAAAATTATCATCATTTGCATTTCATTTGTAAATGTATTTATTGTACAGATTAAATGGCACGTGAGAGGTAAAGAGGAGAAGAAATAATTTGCCACCAGATGGCAGCAAAACACCAACATGTTGTTATATGGACTCACCTGCAAGCGAAGGTTCTAACTTATCAACTTCACATGGACTCTGCCACTTTTGTTTAATATTTCCCTACAAGAAACACAAATCACAGAACAGAAAGAAGCAGCGCTTGTGTTTAATCATGCAGTTTGAAAGTACTTCACATGATACTACGGCACAAACTTGGACGCGTTTAGCCTCTAGTGACAGTAGTGGACATGGAAAAATAGGAGGTAAATGTATGTACCATGTTTAAGAAAGCATGCGCCTTTGGAAATAGCAGAGGAACAAGGAAAAAGGAGAAAAATAACAGAGGGAGAAAAAGGAATGCGTGTGTGCGTGCGTGTGTGTGTGTGTGTGCGTGTGTGTGTGTGTGTGTGTGTGTGCGTGTGTGTGTGTGTGTGTGTGCGTGTGTGTGTGTGTGTGTGAGTGAGAGACAGAGACCACTAAACGATTGAGCAGCAGTCTTCCATCATAATTTGGCCTCAGATATCTATATCCAGTGCAAATGAAAACCATAGTGCTGTGTGTGTGTGTGTGTGTGTGTGTGTGTGTGTGTATGCCCATGATTGAAAAGTGTGTCTTCCTACATTTGTTATGAGTGACTGGCAGCCTCCTCTCCTCAGCACAAGTACTAATGGAGAGTCTAGCAACCACAGACTTATATAGTCCATTATACTAACTCACACACATACACACTAACACACAAACATACCCACAAGCCTGGAGACTGACAGTTAGAACGTATATTTTTGGTCTGTGTTCCCGGTGGGATTCAAACCCAAACCTCCTAGTGTTGTCTTTCACAGCTGCAGACGAAGTAAATCTGGAGTGTCTGACAGTGAAGTGGCTGAAATCGAAAACAACTAATGCAAACACACACACACACACACACACACACACACACACGTATATAGATATACATACACATTCACTCAAACATGCACACACTCTGAAAATAGGCTTTGTGGTCCATGTGGGGTTTCGAAACCATTACCATGGTTGCTCATATTTTAGGAAAGTTGTTACTGTCATTATTCTCATACATGAATCTTGAGAACCCGAATCCACATCTGCGCGGCCAACATACACAGCACTTCCCTCAGATGATGCGGCACCAGAAACAGGAGAACAAGGGTCACCATTCCTGCTATAAAATCCAGCTGAAACCAGCTACTGATGGCTGCCATCTGTTCTGCTGTATTTCTGGAACCATGCTGGCCAAGTTTGATCCAGCTGGTCTTCCAGCAAAAAAAACTTCAATATCCTGACTGAAAAATCTACCTCTCGTCTAGTTAGGATGTTTTATTCAGCAGGGTTAGCGTATGCATTTTAGACTAGTAAAACAAGATCATCCCTGCTGACTACTGTCACAAATTCCTGACCCACAACAAACATCACAGCATGAGGACCGTTGCAGCACAGATGATAAGACTGATGTGTCTATGAAAGCATTCAGAATGCCTCAAAGGTCTAAACCCACGTCATCTGCACTATAATTAAAAAAAGGCAAAAGAGAAGGAAACTTTTACCAAGTTACATAAAGCACCAATAAAGCAGGGGAAACAATGCACAATGAAACTATAGCTGAGTTTCTTTCATTGTTTCCTCTGCTTTATTGGCCAAACATATTAGATAACAGAGACGAGTCTTCTGGCCCAACACCATCACATACTTTGAATTATACAGAGAAATACAAACGCGAGAACAACATCACTGAAATAAAAAAATAGGCTGGTGTAGAACTGCTAGACAAAATGACCTTAACTTGGGCGGACGCTAGACATGTTGCCAAGGATAGGGAACGACTGAGAGAGCTCAATGTTGCTTTCGGATTGAATAAGTAAGTAAGGAGACGTCATGACTCCACTAAGTAGTGTCCGCTACTCAATTATTAATAGTTACAGTGAATGAATATGTAAACAGCGCAGCCAATCATTTCAGGTTTTAACCACTGAGACTGTGTAGCATATCTTTGTATATGGAAGCTTCTCTTGGGCTGCTGCTGGACCAAGTCGGGTCCTCATTACAATTGTGTTTAGGACAAATTTACACTTCGATCGCACCATATCATGCCTCTAAATGTCTTATTTGGCTCCATTCAATATCCATTTTAAAAACTGCCCAATTTAACTGCATGGAACAACACCAAATCAATAGTAATTTCAGCTGCAACAATCGTGATGGTGATGAGGAAGTCGTAAGAGTTCTCAAGCACGACACTAAGTATCTTGACTTTACACAATTTACAGCACAGATTACAGGCAAACACTGTTACGATAAGATGTTAAGATATTTCTTGACATTTAACATATTTTCTTCACAAAAAGGGCAACAGACAATGGCTAATTATGAACATTAGAAATATTACAAAACAGATGTTATCAATCATGATCTAAAATGTGATTTGAGTTGGAAAGTCTGAATATTTTTCCTGCTTAATATCTGGTTAAAACCTTCCAATCTGGATCGTGATAAAAATTCCTCTTATCCTTCTTATTCTTTGCCTGAGGCAGCAAAAGAAGACTCTTGGTTAGTCGTTAGAAAAAGGATAAGAACTGCAAACCGTGGCTAAAAGTTTCAGTACCTCTACAGTATATAATTCTGTGCGATTGTCTCAGCAGCAAAATTAAACCTCGAACTGAAAACACGACTCATACACGCATTTGCAGATGAAACAACTTTCTAAAGATTTGTGTGAAAGTAAAAACTAAAGATCACACAGAAGATCCTAACGACCGACTACAGTGTAGTTCCCACCAAGAACTGCTGAGTCTTCACAGCCCTTGAGACAGGGATGCCGTGTACCGCACAGCAACAACATCATTGCACAATAAGCTCATGCCATAAGAGCACAGTGCCACGGCTTCCTCCCACCTGCCGACGCACCGGAGAGCAGCCCTTCACTTGAGGAGACGGTTTCTTGACAGGGAAAGTGTCACATTTCTGTTTTACCGGAGGATTCTTTTGAGAGAGATATTTAACTGCCTTTGCGGTGTAAATACCTCATGACAACCAAGAAAAGTCTCTCTATTAGCTTCACACCCTCAGGTCTTTAAAGGGGCAATGTATAATATCTAGACACATGACCCAGAAAAACAGGGGCCTACTACTACTACTACTACTACTACTACTGGGTCCATACATTCTACATTTAGAGTCATCAGTTATAAAAAGCACAACTAACTACTAACAGCGGGGCAAGAATACGACCAAACAGCCAGTCAAAATAACACCGCTTTCTTATAATCGTCACTTGTGGCCGTTTTTAGATGTCAAAGGTCGAGGTCACTGTGACCTCATGTCCGTGCCGGTCTGGTGATATCTGGGGAACGCCTTGAGCGAACTTTTCAAATTTGGTACAAACATCCACTTGCACTCAAGGTTGAACTGATTGGGATTTGGTGGTCAAAGGTCACTGTGATCACACAAAACACATTTTTGGCCATAACTCAAGATTTCATATGCTAATTATGACAATCTCACACAAATGTCTGGTGTCATTTTGGACAGGTGTGGATGCAAATGGTAAGATGGCCCGAGGCGGTAATTCTAGTTTCCTACAGTGAATGAGGTTCTGGTTTATCTTTGCAATGGGATCTTCACGTATACTATATTTGAATAAGTAGATCTTGATGCAACAGACACAATGATACTCTATGGTTACACACCATATTCACATTTGGTTCTTAACAAACATCTGAAACACACTCTGAGAGACCCCCGGGCATATGAACACATACACAGAGGGTACATAGAGATAACTCCCACATCTGGTCTGCAGAGTCTGTTAGCCTCTGACTAACACACTCAGGTTCTGTCATAATGCCAGACCAGCATGACAGTGTAGCTGTAGGCATCCGTATGAGTTTCTTTGTTACTGTGTTTACATGTCTCTGTTTTTGTGTCATAATAAGTCATTTGAGTGATTGGAAAGAGATTGATCTTACGCAATGAAAAGCTCTTGGCCAGACAGATGGGAAAAAGAGCCCTCGCAGGTTTCCTGTGTGTGTGCATGTGAGCTTGTGCTTTTGTGTGTGTGGGCGTGTTTTACCCATCTTGTGGGGACATAAATCTGATTACACATTCACATTGTGGGGACCCCTTTTTTTGGGGACAAAATGGGGACAATATGCACGTCCCAGGAAATGAATGTAAGTCAATGTAATGTCACCAAAAGTCATGAAAACACGATTGTGTGTGTGATTGTGTAAAACACACACACACACACACACACACACACACACACAGAAACCATGGCAGGGTTTTTGTGCCAATAGAGAATTAGCAGATGTACCGGAGAGAGTTATCAGCATTGTGTAGAATACATCATTCAACAATTTTGTAGTTATGTATAAACTAATTATTGTGCAAATTGCATCAAACAGCGGGAACTCATGTTCCCTGGGTTAACTCCTAAGATTTTTATTTTGCAATCTAGCAAAATGCCACAGATACCAAATATGTCTGAGATTGGGGTAATGTTTTAAAAAATGATGGACAAGACAGCTGGAATATTTCCTTTTGGTGAAATCAACACTATCACAGGGCAAGACTATTTCACTAGAAGACGAACAGTATTTAATATTGTGTTTTTTCAATGTAAAGAAGCTTCAGGGACATATCAGGGTAAAATCAAGTAGGTTCACTTTTGTCTGAAAAAAGATCCCATTGTACATATACTGTAATATAAGTGGGATGTCCAGACTTACAAGTGCAGTGTGGCATTATAGTTGTAAGGTTATATTGTATGAATTCTGATTGTAAAATCCGGTCACAGCTGCCTCAATATAACAAATCAATATTTACAGTGAATATTATCAATATTTTGCCTGTAAATAATTGTAGGATTTGTTCAGTATTGCACAGGCAGCTGGAAAACAGTTGTTTTTTTCAGCTGCCAGTTGTAGTTGGCTGTTTTCATCCTGTTCTTCTTACCTTAAAAAGCTTCACCAGTCTGTTCAACGCTTCACATTCTTCCATTAGGAAAGACCTAGAGATAGATAGACAGAGAGACAGACAGAAAGAAAGAAAGCCCTGATATTTATCATCAGTACTCCAGTTGTTTTTCATTAAAAAGAAAACATTGAGCCAAAAACTAAAATCTAGGTCAAAGTGGAAACTGTGCATTTGATAGTCACAACACGCGCACACAGCCAAACACCTTAGTTAAAAGCTCAGGCTTATTGTCATACTAGCCGTGTTTGGTTAAATGCAGTAAAAAATGCTTAATTAATGCTCATTAATAATTAATGATAATTATTGATATTACATCCCATTAGGATCTTATGAGTATGATCAACTCGAAGGGTAGCGTGTGAAATTTGCTAAATGGTCCGGGTTTGTGCAGCGGTTGAATCCGACAAGTATACTGTGGAGAGGCACACAGATGGATCAGCAAAAGGGAAACACCTAATTACACAACCGAGTCAGTGACAACAGAATAGGTGCACTTGGTGTGTTTATCCTTTACAGTTTTCATAAGGATACTGAGGATACAGTGTCCTATTTTTTCCTTTCCCTCCCTCTCTCCCCCCTCACACTTTCTCCTTCTTTAGTTACATAACCGTAGTGGACTTTTTTCACTGCTTTTAAATGAAAAAGAAACTTCTGCCCGCTCTGGGATCCATTTTCTGACAATGGAGCCTTTTGTTCTGGTCGAGTCAGGAAATGGGAAAGAGAGGGAGAGAAAGAACGAGAGAGAGAAACGCAGAGAGAGGGGGGTTAGGGGGGGCTCTCTTCCAAGGTATTCCGAGTGACCGTGTTGCCTTGTGGGCCTCAAAGTGAGGGATGGAGGAGGGAAAAGAGGGATGGAGTGTGAAGGAGGGAGGGAAGCGACAGAAGCCACCGAGGAGAGCTTCGAGAAACTCAGTTACAGACTCACAGAGCACATTTTATTTATATAATTAGAACAAAATAATCTACACCACAAAGAAAATGACACACACACATGATCTGCATGATGGTCCACATAAGACATGTTTTTGTATGGAACCAGTGTGAAGTGTTGTTTACTCAGTATGTATACACTGGCTATCCTGTTGTCATCCAGGTTAATCCTCTATGCTGGTTGTTCCCAACCTGGTGGGTCAGGGCCGCCCAGGGAGTCCCATTCTGAGCGGTCGTGGAGTGATTAAGCTAAATTATGTTACATAAAAGCATGTTTCGTTCATCAATCTTTGGTATTTTCTTAAGAAAAAACGGGATAGACCTCTAGAGGAAAAATCACTAAGGGGTCGCAGGCAGTCACAGCTGTGCTTTAAAAGGGTCATAAGTAGTGCTACATAGAAAGCTTACTTATATAATTCAGGGTGTATGTATATAGTGGTCGATAAGTAACAAGAAAGCACAGAACTGCCGAACTAGGTTTGAGGTCGTTTAGAAACAGTGTCTGCCATGCAGCACTGACAATGTTAACTCAAAAAAATATGAATCTATGGGAACCATATCTAAATCACTGTTTATGTTATTTGATCATCATCAGTCGATATTTTGTAATCAGAGTTTTTTTTTTCTACTCCGAAATATCTAGATCAATATCCACCTCAAAGATTCTGTATCAGTCGGGCTACAGTCACAAGCCAAAAAGGTTAGGACTGCTCTGTGCAACTCACCTGAGGCGCTCCACCACCTGGTCAATGTCGGTGACATTCAGCTTGTCTCTCGTTGCCTCAAGCTCATCTTCAGCATTGTACTGGACTGAACAGTGAGAGCTCGGTCTGAAGGAGAGGCGATGCAAAGAGAGAGAAAAGAGAAGATGCATGATGTAAAGCACTGTATCATTTCATAAAATATTCAAGTTCTGTTGTAGCAGTGTTACTTACCTGCTTCCGCTCTCAGTATCTCCAGGGTTTCTGTAACAGCTGTCAAGGTGACTCAGGGCGTAGTCCACTGTCTCAGGTTTGTACCGAAACAAGAGCTCCTCAGACACTCTGTAGCGACAACAGACGTTTATGTTAATTTGGGTTTTGATTTGGAATATTCAAGATGCCTTTCTTGTATTCTTGTTTCTAATGTTTGTGATGCCTATTATCTATTTTATCATTTCACTTTTATCGTCTGTGTTTTTGATTGTTTCCCGTTGTTTTACTGTTCATATTTGTACTGTCGGTCGCCTGTCAAGCACTGTGAATTGCACAACAACATTGTACGCAAACTGCTACACAATTTGTTTTTGTTTGAGTGATTAATTGATTAACTGAATTTACTGGTAGCCGGAAAACAAAGGTCACATTCTTTCTTTATGCACGATGATCTGGTGGTGATTTCATTCCCATGAAGATAGTAAAACATGTGCATTCACTAAAACTCTATTATCAGAGCTGGACTCTGGATACCTACATTGATTATTGTTCTTTTTTTCAATCCAGAAAGGAAAAGATAAATAGCAGCAACATTATATTTTCTGAATGATCCCTGGGAGAAAAAGAAACAAGCAGATGGTGTAGGCTGCAGCAGACGGGGTGACAGCCTGGTCAGTTCGGCTTCATTTTATAGTTCCTACGTGAGGGAAAATGAGTCTTTTTAGCCACACAGACAATGCAATGGAGGTGTGGGTGTGAATGTGGGTGGATGGCTAGTGCTTCAGGACCACACAGGAGAAGGCCAATAAGATAAATCAGTGTGTCGACTTTTACAAGGTACACACCCATCTTCACACTCACAAATGGTTGAAATCGCAGGAAAAATCTGGAATGAGGACGAGAGCTATTTTACCCACAAAAAACTGTGGAGCTCACACAACCTCAAGCACAGTAGCCTACCATGCATTAAGGTCTACAAGTATAGCAAAGCCAACTTCAAAGAGGTAAAGCGATTTGTGCTGGCACAATCTGTATTTGGTAGTGCTCGTACACAGCCAATAACCACGCACTATTGTTTTGTAATCCATTTACATCCCGGCAGCAGCACTTTACAAGAGTGACTTGAGATGTGCGAGCTAAGGACTCCGTTCAGGTCGTGCTCAGCGACACTTTAATAACACACAGTGCTGTTTTGGGCATCAGGCCTGTGGCCTTACAGATATTAGATTATCAGCTAAAACATCAGGCCTTGATGACATCCTGACTTAAAAAAAAGAAAGCTGTATGATTACTTAAAAATAAATACCTGTCAACTGACCTGTCATAACAAGCACTAGAGATACAATATTTCATATTTCTTTTGATGCATGGAGTGCATGCATGGAATATGCAGGGGGCTACACTTCACAATAATGTTGCTTTAAGTAAAAACACACACAACAGCGCTGCAACTATTTGTGCCCTATAGGGATGCCAATGTTGGTCGGTCCACCCCTTTGATCCAAACCGATCAACAAAACACAAATCTGTGAGAGCAGTGGTTCCTCACAGAGGACAGGAGAGGATGGCGTAAACCTAATAAGCGTAAACACAGACACAAAAAAACACACTAGAGAGAGCAGCCTATAGATTAACGACACAACGTAAATGGACAAAAAAAAAAGTAAGTCGACAAATTGACAGGCAATAAATGGTTTGTCACAAAAAAACGGAGAACAATCCATCTTATTTTGTGCTTTTCCCTAAAAGGCCTCAACAAAACCTGAACGATGACTCGGGGAAACATTCCTGGTAGCGGCTAGCTGGTTGCTGGGAGAGTTACTAGCTCTACATACTCGGACTCTTACACACATTTTTGATACATAAACTAGATAAACTAGGTCTTTAAATTGCAATGTAAGACTGTAGGACAGTTTCACGAACCAATATTATCCTGCCAACAGTTTTAATGACATTCTTCAGAGTATCTTAATACATGTCATTAAATTGCCAAATGCTAGAAGCTCATCCCTGACTGAAGCTGTAAGATTAGCTTTGGAAATTAAAACCCAAACAGCAATTAGGAAGTTTTATCATGACCTCTTGAGGAGCTTATAACTCTCTAATGTGCTTCATAAAAAGCAGACACAAAGTACTAAGCTTCATTGCGATCTCCCAGTGAGCACTTCTCTCACAAACAACTGAATAGAGGTCAGTTTTACACATTTTTATATACTCTTTACAAGTATTTAGCTTCCCATTTAAGGTAAAAAACATATTTAATCCAATAAAGCTAGCAGCGACTGGGCCTCTAAAATGTAGAGTTTGTTGGCATTTGGTGTGGAATGCATTGAAGGCGCCCTCCTATAATCGTCCCATTGTTACACAATTCCCAAACCAGTTTGCAACATCCGTACGGGGAAAAAACTTTTGTTCCTCTGCTTTCCATCCCATTTGTAACTGACGTGGGAACACAATATAGCATTTTATGGCACTCTTTGTTGGGTGAAAAATGACACAGAGTGTGACAGCAAAACCTTAAACTACTCATTCATACCATGTCTTGTGCGTTGTGTTTGATTTAGGCCCATGACCAGGACTGTGTAAACCTCACACTACCAAATTTGATCAAGAGAGAAATTGCATTTATTGAATTCAAATGTAGACTCTGATGGTTTAAACCTGCCACATCAAGCCAGCTGTCAAACGTTTTCATTTGAATTCAAAAGTATATTTCCTGATGACATGGTTCAATAATTTCTTAACAGCCGTCATCAAGATCGACTTATAGCTTAGAATTGCCTGACAAATTGTGTTTGATAATATAACGTTTTTGAGATAAACTAAAGCTGCCGACTACTGTGGTAAAACCATATTCTTTGTCAATCAGTGGTGGATGTTAGTGTTGATATATATCTAGTTTGCAAAATAACTTTTTCACAATTTTAACTAATTGAATCCCACATTGACCCAGCAAACGATGCATACACAATGCATCAGGTTTGGGGTGACCATGGTGTAGAAGTCTTATGAGATATGGATAATATGTTTATTGTTTTTAAACATATTTTCTATAGTCTGTCTTTTGTCTTTTTCAGAAATGGCCTATATATATATACATATATATATATATATATATCTATATATATATATATATATATATATATATATATGTATATATATATATATATATATATATATATATATATTTTTTATTTCAATTATATTTTCATTACACATGACCATTTGACAGTTAATAACAAAAAAATACATAATTTGTGTTGTGGTTCTTTTAATTTATACCAAAATCCTATTCCTCTCATCCCTCTGAGAAACAGAGTGTCTTTAATGGTTCCCTCGTGTTGAACAAGTATGCATTATTACTTTCAATAATACACTAATAATGCACAGGGGAGATAAACGTGTGTGAGCTCTTACACCTACCTTCCCTCCCTGCCGGCTCTCTCTCTGAGAGTCTGCAGTAGCATCTTGACCTCGGCTCTGACCAGCTCTTTGACTGCAGGGGGGTCGGCTAGACGGGAGGCCTGCTGACGAGGGCGCGGGGTCCCTGCTCTGCTGCTACTGTCCCCTTGCTGGCTCTCCTGCCACAGCTTATGCCACATCTCCGCCTGCAAATATTGCTATGATGAGCGAGGGGATTATGCATACAATAATGTATCCCACAAACAGGATATTTACAAGACGTGCTTTAATGACTTCTCACAGTCCAAGTGACTCATTCACAGCTGACAGTTTATGATCCTGCACCAAGTGATGTTAATGATAAATGAAAACAGTTTCACTCATTGAAAGCCGAGTGGACAGTCCGCTTGCGACATGCTGCAAGCAGTGATGCAGACATCCGTCATCCAGCCGCTCTCCTGACAGCCAACCTGACTGGGGATGATAGCAGGACTTTTCATGTCTAAGGGAAGGCGGTGGAGGATAATCTATTCCAAAATATGACTACAATCTGTAAAAAAGCAATTATACTGCGAGCGTATTCTCGGCGGTGCGGGTAAGTGCAGGATTCCTCCAAGTGTTCCAAATTGAACACTACATTGTTTGTACGGGATTAAGAAGGATTGTTGACCTGTAAAGGTATCTTGGCCTGATATTCTGGGCTGGGCTATATTCTGCTTTTTTTGTGTCAAAGAAAAAAAAGCCAGCGTGAATTTATCCATGATTAGTTAAACTATTGAAAATGGTGAAAATATACGAGATGATAAATATCATTGATGAAAACATAAATGAAAACATTTCCAGAGCCGTCGCGGCCACAAGAAGACATTGTTTACTGTAAACTGCTATAAACACTGAACGTTGTCTTCTTGGAAAAGGAAAAAACAATGCGGAGTAACATACAATCTGGGAGAAACTTTCTTTGAACCAATACATTTTGGTGAAAATCTGTAAATCTGAAGAAAAAGAAAAACAGCCTTACTCTCATACATTACTGTTGTTAACCCATATCATGCGTACACTAGCCTACTAGTTGTAGAACACTTCACTACATGTGGCACAGACTGAGCATGATGACCTTTGGCCATGGTAATATACAAACATCCCAGTCGGCCGCAGGACCAGGCAGCTTTTTAGTCCTTGTAATGTTGCTACAGTAGGATAATCACTGCAGATCAAAGAATTGGAAATGTGGAAAAGGTCAGTGTATGCGCATGACTTCCTCTGTGAGCCAGTAGAAGGGCTGAGCGCCCACGACTATACAGCAGGTTCACTTTTACACTCAGCAGCTTGTTTTCTGCATCTTCACACAAATCTGTACTGAAAGAAATCATCATAATTCAACCCCAATGTACCAGCCAAAGGATAACATGTCCGAAATTTTGTGTGTGAATGCTTGTGTGCATATATATATATATATATATATATATATATATATATATATATCTCAGTGAAGTCTGGTTACAATTAACACCGCCACACCTGTTGCCGGCCAATCATTTCTGTCATGTTGCAGTCGAAGACACAAAACACACCGCTTCTGGTCTCTGCATGTGTGCCTATGTGTGCGCACACATACCAGCGTTCACACAGCGTGTTGCGCGCGCACACACACACACACACACACACACACACACATTTTCACTCACACCGTCTTCCTCTGTCCATCTTTAGGTGTTGGGGTTTTTATGTCACAGGATTCATGGCTCACAAGCTAACACCCCCCCCCCCTCCCCCTCCCCCGCCCTCCCCCCTCCTCCCACACCTCCTTCCTTCTGTTTATCTCATCCAGGAGCTATTTTAAGGGAGCGCTGTTCAAATCTGTCAGTTAAAAAAAGAACCTACTAGAGGTTATTATGTTGAATTATTCAAATTGGGTTTTAGAATACATTTAACTTAAAGGCCTCATTTTCATTCAGAGTAGAGAGAAAGTAGTGAGAGTGTAGAGGGAGGTACGGACCGATTGGCCTTGAAGAGAGACTTGAAAAGAGAGGCTAATGTTCCCTCTGATCTAACCGCCGGAGACAAAGGAGACCTTGATGGAGGGAGGAATGGCGGTGTTGAGGAATGGTGGTGTTGAGGAATGGTGGTGTTGAGGAATGGAGGAGTTGAGGAATGGAGGAGTTGAGGAATGGAGGAGTTGCCTGTAGAATCAACTATTACTTTTCACAGTGGCTCACTGAGGGATGGAATTCATTACATGGCTGAAGGAGAAACAGACAGGGACAGAAGAGGGATGAAATAGAAAGACATGGGGACAAGCATACGCAGATATTAAACAAAAAGGAAACGGAGAGATCCACCCTGCAGTATTTGTAATAACTGAAGAAAACCTGCTTGCACCAGTCGAGTTGAATGAGGCGCTCTGTGCTTTGTTTTGGGGTTTTTTTAGCCTCGAAAATTTCTCAAAGCTCTCAGCGTAAGTCTGTCTTTCCGTCTGAGGGCTTCACAGTCAGCCACTGCATATAACTGAACTGAGACATCAGAGAAATTCTGAAAGTCACACACATACTACACATGCACGCATACATCTATTTTCTCTACGCAGACAGATACACGATCGAGTCAAAGAATATGTGTTGCTAACGGTCTTACCAATAGTTGAGGATTAGCCTCTGTAACCCTGTTACACCGACCCCCTGACTCACTAAGCTTACTGGGCCTCTTCTTGTGTGTGTGTGTGTGTGTGTGTGTGTGTGTGTGTGTGTGTGCAGATGATAGTGTGTAAATGAGCTGAATTACTCTGCATTATTATGGTTTGATTTTTGGTTTAATGCTTCTTTGAATAGTGCTTTAAATGCAGTTTTTTTTAAATGTAAAAAAGACATTTAATTTTATAATTTATTTGGGAATGAAATATGAGTGTACGAGGGTGTGTGCATGCCTGTGTGTTTGTGTGTGTGTGTGTCTGTGTGTGTGTGTGTGTGTGTGTGTGTGTGTGTGCATGCCTGTGTGTGTGTGTGTGTGTGTGTGTGTGTGTGAGTGAAAAGGAGGGAGTCTTGCATGGCTCCATGTAGAAAGTGTTTTGTAGTTGTCACATGTGATTTTGAAATGTTAACGGTCATAAAAATACCATGTGGTCAGCATCTACAATGGCACAGCTTGAGAGTTGGGACACACTTTGTCCACATGTTTTTCTACAAACAGCAACCGGCCTGTCGGATCACTGCAGGCTGATATCATCTACAGATGGGCAGAGTTCAATACTGAACACACGAAAGAGAAAACGATAGAAGATGGCTGAAGGTAGAAGAGTAGAAAGGCCAAGATGACAGATGGAAGACAGACAGAGGGAGAGAGGCTGGGTTGTATAGAACACGGGTTCCTATACTTTTTGGGGCCAGTGACCGCTTACAGGGGAGAAAACTTAACATGTGCACTCTTAGATGCCATTGGGACTATTTGTATAATCAAACTTTCCAACCTAAATACTTCAGACCTATTTCATAGTGATAAACAGAAACACATTTCAATTTGATTCATGGTAAAATAGGATGAGATAATCCCTTATTAGTCCCGCTGCGGGGAGATTTGCAATGTAAAAATTGTAATTCTTTGATTTGCTGGTTTGTTATAGGTCTTTTGTCTCTTTTATGTAAATCTTGTTCTGTTTTTCTGTTGCTTTGAACTTTTTGCTGCTTTTCAAGTCTGTCATCTGTGTTTTTTATACGCGGCCATCTGGACCAGCAACCCCTTGTAAAAGAGATTTAAAATTCAAATGGGGTTATCCTGGATGAATAAAGGTTAAATAAATAAAATAAAATAAATGTTATTAAATGTTAATACCACTTATACCTTAAAACAGAGGGTGATTTTCTTGAAATTGCATCTGAACTCAACTTGACAGCTTTTATAGCCTTCATTTCAAGTTTTGGACACAATATGCTTATTTTATTGCCGCACATGGTACCCACCTGTAAATATTCACTATCAAGCATAATTCTATATTTATATTTATCGCAAATTATTTTGCAGACCCCCTGACAGAGTGCCAAGGACCCGACTAGTATAAAATACACAGTTTGAGAAAGAAAACAGCAAATACAGAGATTTTCATACCCAACAGAAAGTGCTGATAAGAGGAATTATTTGTGTTTGTGTGAAATCTGCAGCTACAGACTCTATTATGTAATTCAGCTTGAAAGGAATGTTCTCTCAGTAGACTAGGCCGCCTTCCCTCACATTAAGGTAAACCCCTGAGTCCCTTTCAATGCACTGTAATGTTTTGAGTTTCATTTAGTAGCAATTTAGATCAGTTGATTGACACACAACAGTTTTGATAAAACTGTAGTTTATTCATTTAGGTTTTGTTTTCTGCTTTTCTCGGTTTTAATTTAATATCTCAAGGTTTTGGATTGATGATTGGATAAAACAGCCAGGTGACTTGACTTTGGGCTCTTGGAACTTGCGATGGGCTTTATTCACTATTTTTTATTTTTTTAGATCTTATAAATGAAACAATTAATTGATTAATTGAGAAAAATGTTAAAATAAATCAACAGTGAAAATAATAATGAGTTGCAGCCCCAGCTTAATTCTTTTTTTTACAGTTTGATTATATTTTTAATTCTTTCATTTGTATTCATGATTCATGACCTCACTTCGAGAGTCACTCCCGTCTTGAATTGGCCTATTTAGTGAGGTGTGTGCCACTCCACCTTAGCCGGGGATGTTTCATATCAACCAGCAAGTCCTTCTTGGGTGAGGTCATTTTGCCAGAGCTGAGTGCTTACCATGCAAAAGGCTTCGGGGCAGAGAGTTTAGCTGACCTGGAGTAAATATTGATTTCTGTTTGCTTGGCTTACATTTGGACTTCACTGCAGCACAGCGCCAGTTAACCCACATTTAACTTTATTAGGGGGTCTAGGAATTATTGATTGTGCAGCCAAAACCAACCTACTTACACAACCTAACACAGCAGTTCCTGAATTCTTTGGTCAGGAATGTTTAGCTGAGCAATGTTTTGATTCACCCTGAAACGGAGCTGAAAAGGAAATTCTTCTCAATGGTGTGGTTGTATTCTTGTGGGATGCTATACCCGAATCTCTGAATTCTTATACGACTAAAACATGAACGGTGAAAAAACGCTTTACTCGCTGAATCTGAAGAGGAATGCTCCAAATAAATGGCATGTGTGTCAAATGTAGCTACATATTCTCACAAATCAGACATATATTGCAGTGATGTCAACCCTCTCACCTCAGTGTGCACCTCTGTGTACATGTCAACCAGAGAGGAGCCCAGTGCTGTGTGGATCTTTGGCAGCTCGGACCCAGGAACATGTTCAGTGATCAGGCTCCACAGGGACTGGCCAGGGCACCAGAGCTGGGTTCCATCCAGAGACTGCATAGGAATAGGAATCTGTAGGGAGAAGGAACAGTGCGAAACTGGAGTAAAACAGTATTAAAATGTGACTGTATATTTACTTATGCACTTAAGTACAATTTTGAGGTACTTGTACTTCACTTGAGTATTATAATTTTATTCCACTTTCTATTTCTACTTCACCGCCCGCATTTAAGAGGGAAATATTGTACTTATTACCCCACTGCATTCTATTGACAGCAACATTTCCTTGTGACTATGGAGATTGCATTGCTATTCATTTACAGACTTAGCTCTACATTGGGTACTTTAAGGTACTTCAGAAAAAATAATATTTTGCTCACAACACTTCACTTCCCCCTAAGGATCAAGGTGGGATTTTCTTTTCTGAACTACTTGCCTTTCTGAAAATAACATCAGCTCCCATAGACCGTGCAAGCTCTGCACCTTCAGCTAATTAAGTAACATTTTGCTTGCAGGATTTTAACTTGTACTTTAGTATTTCTGTAGAGTACTGTGACCTGAATACTTCTCCCACCACTGAGGCAATACGCTAAGGTTGAGGGGTATGGAACTGTTCACTGCATGGAGCTGCTTGTTGGAATAGAAATAACGACAGCCAACTGAGAGGGACCTGTCTTTCTAACAAGCCGAAAAAAGAGCAGAATATTTCACAAGCATGAAAGAGTTGACATTTTATTTCTAACACGAGCGATGAAATGATAAAAACCCGTTTGTGCAAAACACTTAGACATTTTTACAAGACTTATTTTCCATGTTGCTAAGGAGGAAAACAAAACGCTCACCTCAACTTGGCTCTAGCAACGCTGTGGTATCCCGGGTAAACATTCCAGTTGCTAGGGGGAGATATCGCGAGATCTGTCAACAGTTGGGTTCTCTGGTTCTACATGACTTGTTCTCTCCTACAATCACCTCGTTTGTTGTTGGTTTTTTTTTCTTTTTTTTCTTTTTGCAAAAACGCAATACAAAATGACGCATTGTAACAAATGACCTATAAATACCGAATGATATGCTTTGTAGACTCCAGTAATTGCACATAATAAGCACAATAGACCGCCTGTGCTCTAGTAAAAGTCTGTAATAGGCCTAACACTTCAACATGTTAAATTGGGGGAGGGACAGACGTCTGCTGGCGTGTGAACCCTTAGAGAGGCAGTGAATATAACTTTCCCCATCTTTATGCCACCCCAACCTCCGCCCCCTTCCGGGCTCCGTACAGAAGTGTGCGCAGCCCAGCAGACCTCTGTGGAAGGAGGACTGAGGTAACGCCAAGGATTTCAGTGTCCGGTAACAATGTAACACATTTGGGTAACCTGTCAACCAAATACCAACTTTTCATTTTGGGCAAGGTGAATTCAAATTAGTCGTCATGGTTTCCACTGAGCGCCTTGCTTTGGAGCGCAGTTTACGCACGGCAGTTTTGGCACTACTGCTTTGCGCGCAGGCCGGCTATGGCTTCTCAGTCGCCGGGCAGCAGGAAAGCACCTGCGAGGCCAACGGCAGCCTATACTTCGTGGGGGAATGGTATTTTCTGGACTCCGACCACTGCACCCAATGTGAATGCACCACTGAGGGCTCCGCATGCTCCCGCACAGAGTGCACCTCTCTCCCGGCTGCGTGCATCCATGTCAGCCACTACCCCACCGACTGCTGCCCCAGGTGCGAAAAGATCGGGTGTGAGTACCGAGGAGTGGTGTACGAACTGGGGCAGAACTTCCAGGTAAGCCTGAAAACTCTTGACAGCTATAAGCTTGCAAAGCTGGGGATGACCTGTTGATGGTTTCCAGGATGGATGGGGACTAAATTACTTTATAGATCATCTTGTTACAGGGCCTTAAATATTTTGAGATTAGGGCTAATTATCTTTTCTCATGTGAAAACAGAATATAGACAAAAATATCTACATCGTGTACATAGAATTGTTGCCCATTTTTGTATTAGAAAGAGAATATATTTCATTTTTTTCTAACTTTTCTCTGGGTAGTTTTTACCTCCTCAGGTATCTAAAAATGCTTGAACAGTCCAGAAGAAGAAGCTAAAATCAGTCTTTCGCTGAACTTTTTTACTGAGGTCATAACCTGTGACCAGGGGTCATGAGTAGACAGTTTAATTTTAAGGGGTCACAAGTCAAAAAGGTTGGAAACTACTTACAGAATAGTTTTGCTATTATTTGTGAAGGATCCTACCTTTCATTAAAGGTAAGCTTATCTAGTTTGGTTAGGATAGAGTACAGTACGTTGGCGACCCCTCTGTTTTGAAAAAAGAGCTTATTGCCAATAAGTCCACAATTGCCTGTCTGCACAAATTAATCCTAAATTAATTACTTCAGCATTTGTGAAGGCTTCAATGCCATACTTATTTATTTTTTTATTGTAGAAATGGTTTGAATGTCACTGCAAAGCTATAAACTACACACATTTGTATAGACTGTATGTGCAGAAGAGGACTAATGTCCAACTGTTGAGACGTTAAAGGAATACCACATGTTATTAAAGAACAACATGGACACTATAACCAGGTTGACCACATTAACCTAAGCTTGTGAGCTATTACATTTTATAGTAATAATAATAAGTGTAAGCTTTTATATATCTTCATCAGCGTATTTCCTTCCAAAACTCTGAACCATAGAATGTATGCCTGAACCGATGAATCACAGTCTGGTATGCTGGTATGTAACTTGAGAATACAGCCTGGAATTTGAGGTAAATAGCGCCCCCTTTTGAGATGGCACGAAGAGGGCTTGGTGAGAGATGCCGGTCAGAAATAAGATCCATATTAACTCTCATGCTGTTTGTTTGTGTGTGTGTGTGTGTGTGTGTGTGTTTTCCCAGCCATCAGAATGTGAGCAGTGTACTTGTGACAGTGATGGCATCGCCCGCTGTCTGGTTGCAGATTGTGCCCCTCCACCATGCGTCAACCCCGTCTACCAGCCTGGGACATGCTGCCCTGAATGCAGGGAGGGTATGTTGAAAATAGAAATGTAGAAGCAGATGCCATGGGAGATGTATCTTCTCCGTGTGAACCGCCACTGTCAAATTATAATGCATTTGACCATGTGCATGCAGGGATGAGTGTGTATGCGCTTGACTTCATGTGCTTCCCTGTTTGTAGTGTCTGTGTAACTGCCGTTACACTTACCTCTGTTGCTCATCTCCCTCCAGGTCCTAACTGCTACGTCGATGCATCACGCAGCCAGGTGATTCCTGCAGGAGAGCCCATGTGGGTCGACTCCTGCACCAAGTGTCGTTGTCACGATGGTCAGGACGCCGGCTACTGGGAGGGGAACCGTCTCGCCACCTGTTCCCGCCTCAAAAACTGTACTCCAGAACAACCATCCACCAAGAAAAACTGATTCACTCCGTCAGCGGAGAACCAGCTGTTACCCTAAAATATACAATCCCTGGTGGCTGATCAACTATATACTCCTTCCATCTCTAAGAACATGCTGAACCCTCCTGTGCAGCTGAGAGTGGATAATTTGCAACTTCAAAATTCAAGTTTTTTGGGAACAGAACTTAACAAGAACCAAACAGAGCTGCCATTCCACAAGGAATTGTTTATATAAGGTTCCTGTAATACTGATGAGACTTACTGAATGTGTCACTTTGGTGGACAAAGCTGGCTCACTATCAGGCATTGGCTGCATATTACGAACACGGTCTAAATTCAAGGCACAGACCGGTCAAAGCTCCAGGTTCCCTGCATGTCAGTGGGTTTTAGCAATTTGATTATTATCCAACGTTTTGGTTCTGTCACGTGGACTGCCTCTGAGTCAATAAGAGCTTCATTAATTTAGTTTATATCGCGGTCCATGGCACATATTCCAAAATTAAATTGTGTTTAATCAAATTACCACAAACTAACTTGACACCTTGTGGCCAGGTACACATTGCATAGTGGGTGGTTGGTCCATACACCCCCTAATACATATTCCGGCCCTACTTAAATGTAAAGAAGACTGGATAAGAATTAATTCTGCTATAGCGGAGAAGATGAATTGTAGTTCTTGAAAACCTCGGAAAACAGTGAAATTATGAAGGAAAAATTTATTAAAACGCTCTTCATTTCATAATATGGACTGTGGTGATGTCAATATAAGATGTTTGATTTACAGGGCCTCAATCCCTAAGCGTACTGTAATGTCTGTACTCCTACTGAAAACATCATAATCAAACAAATATGCCAGGAACTATAACAAACCAACTTCACTCTTGAAAGGTGACCACACTCCAGTTATTTACCCTTTTATATTTGATCTGCCTGTCCACGGTTTCATCAAAAATGTTTTAAAAGAGGGAGACTATAGCTTTTATAGAAGCAAGTTACCCAGGAGGCATATTTTCAATTTCCAGGCACCTGCTTTGGGAAACAACTGGCAATATAACAAAGCCAATGAGATTATTGGATGATAAGGAATTGTAATTGACCTGCCACGGGTTGATGCAACAGCCAAATGTATGCACAGTGGTGATGCAATTTCGACTATGAAATGGCATAGCAAAGCAATTAACAATTTATAACTGTCCTGTAAATTCTGCAGTTCAATATCCAGGCTAATTGAAATATAATGTATGAGACTATGGTCTTATATGACTGTACAGTAGTTGTAGACAAGAGCGATATTTTAAAAAAGGGTTGTTATTTGTGCATGTTCACTGTAGAGCAGGAAAAACAATCTGTAATTAACTAGCTTCATTAATTTTTCACTTGAAAAGAATGTGTAGCCTTTCTTAGAAACAGCCCGCCTCGTTATTGCCGCTGTTATCAAAGTGTACAGTTGTCATCAGTGTATGATGAAAAATATGCCATTTTATATAGGTCTGCAGAAGATCTTCCTCCTCTTTTATTTGTCATTATCTATCTTTAATTATGAGGGACCTTTGATTCAAAACCAAAAATAATCTTGTCTTGTTTCATGTTTATGTGCAGTGTAAAAGCCTATAATGGCATTTACTTTAAGACTCCCAAGCTGCTGTTGTATATCATTACAACTCACACGTTTCACTGACTTGATTCTCCCCAAAAAGCTTCTTTATGCAAGGTTTGGGATTAAGTTGAAACTTTTAGGGTTATGAACACCTTTTAAATCTAATTTTATCAGGAGACTTTATGAATAACTATGCTCTTTCTGTATTTACATTTTCGTGGCGGGAGTAGTATTCAAAAGTATTCAGAATAAGAAGTAAAAGCTGTTCATCCATAGTTATGCTCTTAGTTACGGAATAAACAGAAAGACAAACGGTTAAAGGAATAGTTTGACATTTTGTGAATTATACTTGTTTGCTTTCTTGCTGAGAGTTAAATGAGAAGATGCAAGCAGCAGGTTAGCTTAGCTTAGCATAAAGACTGTAAGCAGCTCGCCTGCCTCTTGTCAAAGGTAACACAACTAGCCATATTCACTGCACAGATATAGTGATGTCAATCTTCTCATTTAACTCCCAAGACATCAAACTACTCTTAAATGGAGTTTTGAATTTACTGCCTACAATAAAAGGGAACCAATTTGAATCACACCCATGAATCATGTAGTGTGTTATGCTGGTATATAATGTACCCCGGCATCTTTTAAAATATTCCAAATAAAAACACCTTTCCATGTTCATTAAAAATCCCTTACTTTGTGTTACAGCTTGAGTTGCATCATTTTCCTGTTTTGGGACCAGTTTGGCCATGAGAAGACACCGTCCTTATTTCCCTGCAGAGCTTTACTGCTGACGGTTTGGGAGCAGTGCTCCCTGCACAAAAAATTAAAAGAATGAAAAAAGAAAGTTGAAAGTAAAGGAGAGAATGCTTTACTTTAAAGATTAAAGCAGGGGAAATGAAAGCCTGCGTAAGTAAAGCCGAAGGTAATCCAAACAGGGGTTTGACATTTTTAGTCAGTAACAGTAACAGGTTTATGTCGGTTGTCATGGCAACAGGAAACAGGGTCTGGTTCTAGGATTACCTCAACCTGCAGGTAAAAGCTCATTATGAAGTTTCAATTCATCCACTAGAGTTTGAGTGTCTTCTTCAGTAAACTGGGACAATAAAAAAATAAAACTCATGCACACACACACACGCAGTAAGCAACTGACAACACCATCATACAATCTTTTAGCATCAGATTTATTGATTGTATAGAAAAAGTAGGTTTGATATGACGTAATGCATTCTATATAAGATATAACATTTTCAACATTCAATGTACAAAAAAACATAGCTATAGATACAGTAAGTTTTTAAAAATGCCCACAGGCCTGAAAGTCCTGTCTGCCTTGCAGCAAAACAATTATTTGAAAAAGCGTTTCGGATACTTCACCACCTGAGGTGTGCCTGACAACTGGAACCGCTTCAAAAGTCAAGAGTCCATTATGAAACATCAAGTGCTCCTCATGGTTGTTGTTATTCTCAAGTAAAGGAAATGTTTCAAATAATATTTTTGCTGACATTTCTGTTGCTGATCTTTCACATCTGTATGTAACTGCCTCTCTCGCTGTATCCTTCATCGTTTCCAGTAACTGTCACTCCTCAGCTTGTACTCTCATGTAACTGACCTCATTAAGGGTTGCCTGTCATTCGTCAAAGTCGCTTTAATGAAGCTAAAAAATTATATTAATTTCAAAGTTCAATTTACTCATCATGAGGAGTACTACTCAGCCTGTGAAAACAGCTGTACAAGGTTTTCTGTGCAGGGACAAAGAAATAAATCAGGTCTTCAGGGTTATCTCAGCTTGACCTTGAGACCTGAGAAAGCTTCCTATATAAACTGGAGGTGGGCTAGAAAGTGAGCATTTAGTAGGAGTCTAACGCTGGTTCAGTATTTTTCCTCATTTGAACAAAATGGCACTATAGTTGGCAAATGTGTCCTAAATTTACCCAGAAATCTCAAATTTATTTATTTTACGTGCAAATTGGAAAATCAGGTTTCTCAATAGAGTAACTGTAAATTCTCACGGCTGTTAGCGGGCACGCCAAATAATTTAAAGCCCTGTGATTGGATGTTTCCTGTCGAAATGGACCTTGGATCTCATATTTTCCAACACATCTTTTGTGATTTAACCAAAAGAGTTTCATGCCCATCCAAGTCTATGGGAAAAACGACACTTTTACACCCAATATAGCTTCTCCAACGTCATGAACTCTATGAGAAACACTGTCCAGATGCATTATGGGAAATGTAGGATCCAGTGTTTTCCATTTTCTTTTCTCAAAAGTCACCCAACTGTATGACAGTAAAGCACTAAATCACTAGTGCTTAAATACTGTAAGAATTGGGGGGAAACAAAGCTGTCATTTTGTCTGCTGTGTACAATTTCAATCACCAGGTGATTTATAGAGGGGAAACTATGAAAATATGTATTTGGAAAAAAATATTGACTGCATTACAAACTCATCTGAATCCACCACTTCAAAAATGTTGTCACTTCACATCCCACTTGAAAGCAATGACTTTGAAGCAGGACATTTTATTGACCTCTCCATAGGTGGCCTGGAAACCTAAATTCACCAGGAGCGTATCAAGGGAGGGGGAAAAGGAAAAGGAGACACGGATTAAGTTGGGGAGAGATCGAGAAAAGGGGGGGGGCACATCAGGTTTCACAAATGGGGATGTGTACTGAGATAGAAAAATAAAGATACAGCAAGTGGCACAGATTCAGAGACACAAAGAGAGCCCCTGTCGATATCTATTGAAAGAAGGACTCTTGTGAGACACCGCTGTGCCTGAAGCAGACCCACCACAAAGCACAGCAGAGGGCCATTCACACATAAAGCCTGGACTGGAAGAGTAAGAAAGGAAAAGGCATTGAAAGGCGAGATAATGCAAAGAAAAAAGGAAAGGGTGTGAATGAGTGTGTGTGTTTGTGTGTGAGAGAGGTGTAATCAAACCTTCCAACAGGCTTCAGATGAAGATAACGGAGAGCCAAACAGATGGAAACATTTGGGGATTTTTGCCTCAAGGCTGACCACAGAGGAGGCCAACAATACACAATTTTGATGAAAATAAAACCCCCAAATTGTTCCAAATGAGAGAAAGTTGGTAGCAAAATTACAGTTACAGTATTGGACACATACTCTGTTTAAAAGATAGGTGGACATATTTTTTTACAAGTTTATTATATTAATATGATTTTTAAATTTAAAAAACAAAAACAAATATTGGTTAGTATTCCGTATTACCCATCTTAAAACGCACATCTTCTACCATTGATTGATTTTACTTCCTAAAATGACCTCTAAATAAAAAAATAACCTCAGTATGGATAACTTCTGAAGGCATCAGTTTGGTGTTTAAGCGTCAAAAGTAGAGACAAGGAAAACTGTCTGTTCTCTTTTCACACAGGGAAAGTTATGAAACTCATATGAGACAATATAAGTTTTTGAAATTAGAACAAATTTCACCATAGTTTATGATAAAGTGTGATAAAATAGATTTAAATACAGAAGTGACAGCTGATGATGATAAAATCTGAAGCAGCAATTGAGATGTCAGTCAAACTGCTCAAACGATAACTTCTCATTACTGCCATAAAATTCACAATTTCCACCAGCAGAAGACACCTTATAATTTCCTCTTTCCGGATATGATTGCCTTTTCCTTAAAGATTTCAAGAAAAAGATAGCAAATGTGAGAGAGAAAATGTCATAGAAACAGTAACAATATAATTTGAATGAATTGTGATAGTTGGTCTTGTCTGTGGATTGTAAATCACCTTTTGTATCCACAACACTTGAGCCATTACCCCGACAGCTCAGGGTAACCCCTTTCTGCCCCATATATGTTCAGAAAATGTGGTAAATGTCCAATTTTCTAATAAAAAATGCATATTTGTACTTAATCAAATCTTTACCTTAAGGAATATTAATAAACCTCAGGCCATTTGCACTTTACAGAGACAAAAGTGTACGTTTGAAGCCCAGATTACCAAAATAAACCGCTTCATCTTACTTCAAGTGGAGAGAAAAAACAAACAAAAAAACAAAGCTTCCAGGAACCTAACCTCCAAAATGTGCCCCATGGGGTTGAAACCATGACAGAGCTGTCAGTGTATATCTGCCTCGTTGTCTTCAGTTCCTCGATTTGATTTCAAATGCATTCCCTAGGTAGATCCACAACATTGCATTCAGCACAGGAGAAAACTCTTCATATTTTCAATATGTTTACGCCGTTGCAAAACTTTCCCGTCACTACAATGAGTCCGTTTCTGTTTCCAAAGTTTGTTGCTGCTGACGAACATGTTTTATCAGCGTGTCCCAGCACTGTAGATGCAGGCACAATACACATTCATTAACTGATAACGGAGGATTTGATTGAGTAATTTGATCCAAACTCCCTGACAAAGACGTCAATATTAAATTGTCTGTTAACATCACTTGTAAAGATAAAAGATGAGAGTCGGACGATTTCTTTGATATGCAATCCATCAAATACAAGTCCACGGAGAGTCACTGCATGTCGTCATATTTCGTTAATGTTACAGTTTTTGCCGCTAATGGAAATCCCCATTCTTGTCACCATCACTGTGAATGCTTGGGAAATACAATGTTTGATGGCTTTTGTAAGGTTTGTTATTTTTCAGATATTTCATTTTCAAACAAGCGGGTTCCATGTCTCGTTTCTCTCTTTGTATCCATGTAAAATGTAATTTCTTTTCATTCTGCTTATATGAATTTAGTCAGATATTCCAAGTCATCCCACTCGATGCTGTCTTTCAGAACAGGTCATGAAAACTTTCCAAAGTTTCAAATAATGTCCCCCGACAATATTTCGAGTCAATATCCTCAGTCGATATCCTCAGTCGATATTCCACTGGATGACCTCCAGTATACAAAGCTTGTCCATGGAAAGAATCCAAGTTTCAGCTTCCAAGTTTGATGCCAACCTTTGGTAGGCCACTGATATTTGAGCTTTGGTCCACACTCTTCAAATTCTGAAGTCACTGATTGGTAAAGGTAGGAGGTGTGAAGCCATTGGCTGCTTGAAAAAGTTGGAACGAGCCTGAGTTCTGGTTACAGAAATGGCAAGCTGAAATCTTAGAGAGAGAAAGAGAAAAAGAGAAAGAGAAAGAGAGAGAGGGAGAGAGAGAGAGAGAGAGTGAGAGAGAGAAAGAGAGAGATGTGCTTGTGACTTTTCCTCTATCTTTCACTCCTGCATCCTTCCAGATGTCGAGGATATGTTATCTCTTTATTTCCTTCCTATAAGCGCTCTTCTTCTCGTCTTGTTCCACCATTTAAATGTGTGTCGTCCCCGTCATCTTCCTCTAGCCCTTAATAGGCCGGGGCGGTGGTTTGCCGATCTCCACAGAGATATCTGTGTACAGAGGGTACCTCTTGACCTGAACCAGTCTGTAGGTCAGAGTGCTGATGCCATCCTTCTTCATTGTGTTCTTCGTGTTCTGGATTTTATTAAACCTGGAGGGTGAAACACAAAGAAAGGAAGAGAGGTTAGAGAGAGGTGAACAGAAATGGGGAGACAATGAGGTACATTTTATTAAAAACAATACAGACAAAACTTTAAAGTAAAATCTTTAGGGAACATATCTGACAAAAGGGGATCCCAGCAGCTAAAAGGGAATCAAATGGAGCAGCAGCTCCCAATCTTTTTGGCTTATGTCCATTTAAAACATAACATTGTCGACATGCATTTTTTTTTGTTTCTTGTTGCATACCAGTTCAACAAAATATAATTAGTTATTAATAAAAAAAAAAAAGCAAAGATTAAAGGTTTTTTTCCCTCACACATAACTTTGTGGAGCATACATTTGTTTTTGTTTTCTTCTTCTTTTCTCTACTTTCCTCTTTCGTTCATCATAAAGTGAGCCCTCAAATCTATTAGCAACATCACGCAGGTACACATGAGAAATGAAGTTCACAATAGATCTCATTAGTAAAAATAACACAACACAAAAATTGGGAATTTATCAATACAGGAGAAAATAAAATTTAAATAATGTAATCACATATTGGTATTAGAAAAAATATTGGAGATAAAAATAAGTTGTTATATAGTGCTGTAATTTCAACCGTTAAACGCAACCAAAACTCAATTTACAGCATGAATGCTAATACATGAATCCATATTTAAAGACCCTGATAGGTAGCTGTACCTGTTCAATAACCTGAAAGCAGAGAAGAAACAGTTCTCTCGGGTTGTTTAAATTAAAGTTCAAATCCAGTTTCCTTGTGTGGATTTTGACCAAGAGGTGGTGCTATAGTGCTGCAGTGTGACCCAGTGAACAGTATTATCCATCACATCCGCCTCGGTTTGTTTGAATTATGATGGAATATCCTTCCCCATTGGCTGTGATTCAGCAGTTACATCAGAATCTGCTCTGATTTTAGTATTTAAGATGGGAAAATAATTCACACAGTGTGTCGGACAGTTACACAGTGCTGCTGCTGTGCTTCAGTTCAGTTTGGGATGCAACCTCTGGCATCAAAACAGATTCATAACACACAACTCTGTCACCTGCGTAGTAGTATCAGTCAGGATGGAAATGAGGCACACTCTTTTTACTCATTTTACTTGTGTGAACAGAGAAATAGCGGATTTTCAAAAGACTCAAACAAAAAGATGTCTTCTTAATGATATGCTTGGACGTACAAATGGAGTTGACACTTCAGTCCGACATGGACCACTGAGTCTACACAGCCTTGTCAGAACTGACTAGTGAAGATCTCCCTCCTCCCTCTGCGTGGCCTTCTCCTTCTGTCTCTCGCAAATCAGATCAGAAAGAGCCTTAATGGCATGAATGGAGCGCAGGGAAGATTGTTGTCAAGCATCTTTCCCTTGAACAATATAATACAATAAGATATAAATAGATCCAAGGATTGGCACTTTTGTAATAGTATAAGAGAACATACAAGGACAGGATGGAAGGAGAGGCGGAAAAGCAGGCAGTTTCAACTGAAATGAGGGCAGAATGGCAGTGGAGAAATATATATATCTGAGAAAGAGAGTGACAGATGGAGGGAGCAAGACGTACTGATATTAAAATAAAAGGGAATGAGAAAAGAGAAATCTTTGGATGAATCTATCAAAGATTAAGATTAAGAGCAGTGAACTAATCCCTACATACATGCAGAGGATATAAAATGCACTTATGGCTACTATATGTATCGTTTCAAACCTATTGGTGTCCCTTATCTTACTTTTAGTCTGGAGGGCGAGACAAAGACATTCCTCCTTACATATTAATTAGCCTGATTTCCAGAGCTCTAACTGGGCTAAGTAAAGCTCTATTCTAATTCCATGAGGGTCTCACAGGAAAACATTTCTGGTTTAGAATCTCAACAATAGCTCGTGTCGAAAGCTACTGAGGCTTATTTTGTTCTGGTGTCATACATCTTGAGTTGACCCTGTTGTAGAAAATGTCTCAAAGGAATAGTTTGACTTTTTGGGCAGACACGCTTATTTGCTTTCAGGGATAAGAAGATTGATACCACTCTCACATTTATATCATAAATATGATGCTACCATGAGCAGCTGGTTCACTTAGCTTGGCACAAAAGACAGGACAGAGAGGGAAACAGCTGGCATGGCTCGCTTTGCAAAGGTAAGGAAATACAACTACTGGCCTCTCTGCAACTCACTAATTCGCACACTACCTCGTTTGTTTTTAATCCGAAGTTGACCTGACAGACCGCTTCCACCTGCAAGGTGAGGGTCATGTGACGGACACACACATAGCTGCAGGTGACAGTAGGCTAGCCATGCTAGCTTGTCTACTTGTAGCGTAGAAGAAGGTACACCATATCACAAAATAAGTAAACATTTTTAAAGCAACTAGAATGACCTACTTGTGGTTGCATGCCTCTGCCAACCAAAAAAATCTCAACACTTCATAATTTTACCCTGTAAATTGTGAGTTATGGCCATTGTTGTCTCGACACCGTGGGTCGTGGCGGCGTTATCAACGGTAACCGTCGAGAAACTCACCTTCAATGAAAGATTTCTCAGGTAGACATAACTACACTATATTATTCCAAAGCAAATACTTATTTGCTGCTATAATAATGCTCTGAATCTCGTATATAGAGCTTATGAAGTCGTGTTTGTGGGAAATACAGTTTTACAGAAGCCAGTCGCACACACACAAACACACCCCACAGACTCCGTATCGGCACAGTCTCAGGATGATAGCGTATGAATGGAATATTGAACAATGTTACTGAGCGACTGATTCATTTGCAATGCATGAAGCGCTTTTTTCTAGACAAAATGTGTGCGTGTGCGTGTGCGTGTGTGTGCAAAGTGATACTTGCGGCTGGTGATGAATGTGCCTCTTTCTTACTTCCGCTGGCCCAATATCTCATTGCTATGCCTAACCAGCATCTCTGAAAGGGCTGAGAGAATGGACTCCTGTGTGAGAGTGTGTGCATGTTTGAGTGAATGTGTATGTATATCTATATACATGCGCACGCGTGTGTGTCTGTGTGTGTGTGTGTGTGTGTGTATATGTGTGTGTGTGTGTGTATGCAGAGGAGATAGTAAACATTCATCAAACAGTCAAGACAACGCCTCCGTTGGTGGATGCTGGACATTACGCAGGTACTCCAGATAAACTCTCCCAAAAGGCTCAATCATTAATCTGAATTTAATCAGAAACACAACCTGAAGACAAAGAGCGGAAACAGGCCTCTGTGTGTGCAGCCTGGAGCATTTCTTTTCTCTTTAGGGATTTCTCAAAGACAAATTGTTTAGAGTTGGTTGTTGCTGTCGATGTCAGTTGTTTCTGCTTCACTTTCCATTCATAAAAATATGATCACAAATGTAAACATTTGTTTTGTATGATGGTCCCTGGCACCTTACTGGTCATTTGAAGTGTTATGTAAGTCACAAATGGCAATTAAGACCGAGGTTCAACAACTAGCTGTGCCTCTTGGCAAGTCACGGACCATCGCCATGATCGCCATGTCTGTCCAAAATGTCATCACTTCATAACTTTATCATGTAAGACATGTTCGTGAAATTTTCATAAGCTTTTGAATTTTTGAGTTATGCCCAAAAACGTGTTTGGTGAGGTCACAATGATCTTGACCTTTGACTTCCAAAATCGAATCAGTTCATTATTGAGTCCAAGTGGACACATTTGAGGAAATTTCCTTGAGGCATTCAAAAAAATAATATGTATAGGCAGACAAAAGGAATATAATTTGAGTTTCTCAAGGAATAGAAAGTGGTGAAAGGCATTTTTTAAATTGGAAATCTCTGTCATACTTCCCAGTTAACAACCAACCTACAAATACTTTGTTTATTTTTTTAGCTAGTGGCTAATGCTATGCTAACACACAGGAACATAATTGGATGGATGATGGAGTGTCAGTTGCAATAAAATATGCTCACATTACTGCAGTGTTTAACGGTGACATCTGTGATGTGATGAGGTGGCTCCAACTTTGCAAAGTGAAGCAATTACTTGACAACCCCTCACACACTATTTTTTATTACCATGGTTTAGCACTCCACCATCTTTACGTTTTTTTCCCCTCGTAAATTCATAATTTTATAATCTTGCAATTTTTTTTCTCGTAAATTTGCCAATTTAATCTCAGAGAATATCAGAGTTTTTTTCTCTTTTTTAGCACCTCCCCTGGCTCCGTACATTATTTATATATATTTTTAATCTACAATGGCCCTAATACGACGTTGTTTGAAACAACCCTTCCCTCCTCCACTCACACTACTGCCATGAGGTATCCAATCCTCCTTTCACAACCCCCTGATTATTCTGAGCCACCATGCTTTATCCAAGTACCAAATACCACTTATTTTCAAAAAATCCTTTAAGCCAAAATTTCCGAGACATTATAGTTAGTGTCCAGAAGGGCTGTAAAAAAGAAGTTTGATCCGGCTAATAGGGACGCTTTTTTCTGCCCCTCGCTACAGTTATGAATAATGGATCGGCCTCAAATAAATAGCGTCCCTGTTGGTGTCGCCTCTTATTGAAGAAGTCTGATCCACGGACATGGCAAGAGGAGGAAAACAGGAAGTGAGTAGCACGCGCGCACACACACACACACACAGAGGGGGATTTATTGAGTAGCGCGTGCGCGCGCGCGCGCGCACACACACACACACACACACACACACACACACACACAGAGGGGGATTTATTGATTTTGATGCAAGCAACTTGACTAGTCTGACCTAGCCTTCTCCCATCTCTATTGGTGTCATTCCAGCAAGCAATTACTGAGGGATCGTTGAATCTTTCTCTCTCTCTCTGACACACGTACACACACACAAAACAATGACGAATGACATATTACGCAGGCCTGGTTATTTTAGACATTGTCACATTTAAGTTATTGCTGCCATTTAAGAGTATAGACTGTTAGTTTTACAGTTTACACACCAGTCCTAGATGGATGTCTGGCACATCACTAGTTTCAGCAGGAGCTTGTTGCAGGTAGAAAATGGGCTGATTTGCCTTCCTCCCACACATCTATAAGGGGGTGGATTTTTATCTTTAGTGGTGAGCATTGAGAAGGGCACACTGCAGGTGATTTGACCAAATAAGGAGGCATATAAAATCTTAAACAAATAGGTCAATAAAAGGTTTATAAATGAAAGACCAGGAGGTGAGCAGGGCTTTTCTCTTAAAGCTATTAACATTTTATCCAACTATATATAAGATGAGTTGCAAGCTAATTACTATAGGATCCATCAGCATTGCTAGCAAATTGCCTTGTAATGAAGCGAAACAAGTACCTGCCTGTGAAGGTGTTTGACATCATACAAAGAGATCCTGATAATCAGCAGATGCTAGTTGCGTGTGAAAAAAACCTTTATGTGTTTTCAGTCACAAGCTCTACTTCAGGCGAATTTTCCTTCCACCTACAACCGTACCAGGGGGTTGATTTGATTATCAGTTCTTCTAATGTCTGAATCAAACTCTTCAAATCAGAAATGCATGGTAAGTGCCAACTCAGGGATTTATTACAATAACTTTGTATGGATGAATGTGTCTCTTCATGAGTTTATAGACAGCTGAATGAGGATAAGATATAGAGCGATAAACACAGTTACATAAAGCCAATAAGGATAATTTGATTGCTTTTGAAAATCTAAACCAAAGTGTAAGATTGTATAACAAATATAAAGGAAATGTTTCCAAAATCGGTTTTCCCAAAATAGAATACTTCTCACATAACTTTAGACTTTGTGTAATTTTCATTTCATAAAAGACAATATACGCCGTGCATCAAGAGACTCAGACACCACATGTTCAGTGGCTATATGCAAAATTCAAATCAAACATGTCACATGTTGTTTGGCTGTCACTGCTCTTTCACATAACTTTATTTGTTAATCTTCTCAGAAACCATATTAGAGCCGCAACTAAACTAGACCTCAACTTTGAACCCTTACTTAGTCAAAATGCTGTGATATAATATATGTCACATGAGATCAAACTAAAACAGTATTGAAGGCGGGAACAGAGTTCACAATGTCTTGACTCTGTCGCAGCTGCAGCAGCGTTTTTGTTGAGAGGCATCGTTGCCTGGTCTATCCAGCCATGAGAACGGGGGCTCTTAGAGGAGAATAAACAGTGATAATCCATGTTTAAGCAGCTTAATGTGAGGTGCTATACTCTTGGTGATTAATGTGTCTCGAAGAGCTCATCTCTGCATATTGGGTCTCATTCATCAAACCATAAAATAACACATTTATACAGGAAGCATTTTTACACATTCGTCTGAAAAGCAATTTAAATGGGTGTAGCCAAAAGAGCAACATTTAAGCCCCTGAGCTGTATCTCTGAAAAGCAATTTTTGGTTTATTGAAAAGGTTTTGTCCTTGGCATTTTAAAATCTTCCAATCTTTCAGTGACACGAAAGACCAAGCTGTGGTCTACTGTTTTTGTTAATTTACATTCTGACATAATGACATTACGGCAAACTCACACTATTAGCATTCAGTAGTGTCAGTATTTATGTTAATTGCATTTTAGCAGAAACCAAATTTTAATTACTGTAAAGACAAGAAATTACTATGGCAGCTTTAAAAAGCATGTGTTAACATGTCATTATGTATTTTGCCTTTCAATAGCTTCATGCATTAATCACTTAACATCCAGTTATGGGTGAAATCTTTTATCAGTCATAGGCAACACCGAGGCAACATCAAGAAATTCCTGACCTACAACTAGTTTGATTTATTTTTTTCTTGTGTTATTTTCAGATGTATCTTTGTCTGAGTTGTATATATAGCAGTCGCAGCAGTAGTGATATTAAATATTTTTTGTGGTTAAGCATATAGGACACTGCTCAGCTACCATTGAGGCCCTTAGTTATTTGTGGGGGGGCAAACACATGGCAGGTATGATATAGGAGGATTCCAGTATTCCTGACTCAACATACTTAAATTCGATTACATTTATACCAACACAAATTTCATAAATAAAAGGATTCAGACTCCACCAGACAGAAAATACTGAAATTCCTGGCAGTGAGTAGAAGACAATGAAACATAGAAAATAAAATTTACAGAACCAATAATTGAATAGTTAATTGAGTAAATAAAAGTGGAGACTTTGACTCATAGATAAGCATATATACTACATCTCCCCAGCTCGTGATGCAGTTTGCAAATTAGGTCTATAATAAATCACTTTAAAACCAGGTGCTTTATATTCTATTATCATTTCACTTGCAGTTTCTTATGAGGAGCTGCTCAGTGCTCGAGTGCCAGTACGCAGCTCTCAGGTGTGAATGTGCACAATGTTAATGTGAAAAAAGAAATACCGTAAAAAGGGCAACGCTTCTCATTGAATCATCACTGCTCAAAGGTTAAAAAGACCTTCAGCATTTTAATTCCAACAAAACTGGACAGAATCAAAGCACATAGCATGGAGACTAAAGACATAAGAATCATAATTAACTGCTTTTACCTCTCACTGCTGGCCTGTTATTGCCTGTGTTGCTCATATTTCAGTATATTTATCCGTAGCTAACTCTAATTATAAGAACACGTTATTGATAGTGCGCCCTTTGCAGTGCAACATAAACATAATTCTCTCAAATGGAGGGGAAAAGTTGGAAAGAAATCTGTGAAAGCTGTGCAGCTACGAGACAAAAGCAGCGCGATCGATCCAAATGTGAAGCAGGAGAACGCGTTTGGACAATGATGCAGTACCTCTGTGGGTTGGGCTCGTTGTGTTTGTCTCTCTCGTGTTTAATCATTCTGTAGCGGCCGATGCGAACGTCTGGCCTCGACACCTTCATCCCATTCAGAGTGATCCTGCAACACACACAGATACAATATCTGTTCAAGAGAGAGAGAGTGAAACAAACACAGAGAGCGACAAGAAAGAAACATTTTGAAAAATAGCAACAAACTGAGGAGGAAGAGGAGAGGGAGTTCACCTTGGGGGGTTTCATTATGAAATTAATTTCGGCTGAAACTAATTATTATTTTCATTATCCTTTAATATTTCATTCGAGTGTATAAAATGTCAGGAAATAGAGAAAAATTGCAATGACTAGTTTCCATAGCCCAAGGTGATAGGGCTACAAGAAATGTAAAGTTGCATTGTTGATTGTTCTCCCAATTATTATTCAATTAATTATAACTATATATGGTTTACGAAATGTCAGGATCTTGTAAAATAACAAACATACAATTAAGCCCAAAATAATGTGTTTACAAAAAAAAAAAGAGATCAGTTTAGTTTCAAAACACAGTTTCACAGTTGCAAATCGTCACATTTTAGAGGATGGAATCCGAAAAGTCTTGCCTGAAAAATGACTTTAAACTTAAACCAGTGGTGGTGGTAAACCCGAATAGAGTCAGTTAATGTTTAAAACCTCTATCTATTAACACCAAAATATGCTTGTTTGATTTCTACGGCTGCCCATGGCGTTCAAGCACACACTGCTTTTCTTCACAAAGGACTCTCGGGGCTGTGTTTGCCCTAAAGAGTGGATAATTACCCTAAACACATCAAATTGCAAACAGTGTTGCACACAAAAACAAACAAACATAGACCCCCCCACCCCCTCCTGGCTCTTACTGAAAACCCAGAGAAAGCAGAAAGAAAAACTCTGATTAGAGACTTTTATAACAACGAGAAACACATTGTTCAACTTCAAGACCTGTGAACTTGCACGGACACCAGCTGGGGAGTAAGACTAGGATTTACAGTGCGCCTCAGTTTAAACAAAGCATGAGATCACAACTCCGAGACACTGTGGTTACGTTGTATTACTACTGAGATACAATACAAGGACACATCTGCACAGAGATTTATATCTAATGCTACAACAAATGGAGTGTGGGCAACACAAACAACAGATCTGTTCCACATAAAGCCCGAGTTAAACCCAGGGGTTGACAGAGCTATTGATATTCGTACTTGCAATGATATAAAGGAATTGCGTGCGTGTGTAGTGCATTCTTATTTGTCGCAAAAACTCTGGTTCGTTCAGTGTCTCTGTCTTTAAAAGCATCCATGCCTGATATTACTCCTCAACAACTGCTCGTCTGCACTTCTAATACCTCCTCTCGTCTCGCGTCCTCCTTTCTCCTCTACTACGTATTCACCTCCCCTTATACCTGCCTCTTCTGGCATTAATTCCCTTCTCATTCTGCTCTTTTATTCCCCGTTTTACCTCCTTCTCTCTCTCTCTCTCGTCTCTTCTTGGGTCATTGAGGGCAGATACCAAATATTTGTACTGTATACTGAAGGTTAATAGCTGGTACTTTGTGCTGATGTGAGATGTCAACGATTCAGTGTGGTGAAAAAGCCGGTATTTGAAACCCATAATAAGGAAAATATTTGTGGGTTAAGGTAGGGTCAATCTTTTCACGGCGAAATGTTGACGATGACACAGACGAAGAAGACTACTTGGCAGACAGATAAACAGTTGCTTGTTAAAAAGTAGCTTCCCTTAAAATCACAAATTGTACTTTTCACATTTCCGCGTGAGACACAAGATAAAACATGTTAGTAGGTTCGTTTTAGAGATCGTGGGAGGATAATTTATAAACTTTGGAGAAAAAAAACACGATAGCTAACGTTAATTCCTTTTGCTTCCTCTGTTTATGCTGAGCTAAGCTAATTACTTCCTGGCTCCAGCTCTCAACTTGACAAGGGCCATGAGAAGCGTATCGATCGGTTAGCAAGAAAGTAAATAAGTGAATTTCCCAAAATGTCAAACTATAGCTTTGGAGGTGTTGGTAGACATGTTTTTGAAGTTTGGACAGAGGCCAGGCGAGCTAGTTTCCCAGACTGCACGCTGGGCTAAGCTAACTGGGTCTAGGAGAGTGGTGTCGAACTTCTTGTCTATAGCTCATAGATAGGAAATAAGTGTTTTTATCAAAGTGTCTATTCTTCTAATCAGTCATCTTTAGAAGTGATGGTAGGCTTATTTTTTTTATCCTTTCTGTTTCCTCCTGCCTCCAGTATTTAGGCCACGCTAAGCTAGGCTGTAGTGGTTAATTAGTCTAACTTTGTCTCTGCACTGTTCTTTCTCCTCTACCTCGCTTCATATCCCCTCCTTCCTTCTACATCCTCTCGTCTGTTTTTTCCATCTCACTTTGCGGCTTGTGTCTTTTCACCTTCCTCCTCTCTTCACCTCCCCTTTCCGCTTCAACCTTCATCTCTCTCCCCTCGTCTTCTTTACAAACCAGTGAAATGTAAATAAGCCTGAATGTGGCCTCTGCCAGCAAAAGCACATCAACCCGTAAGAGACAAAACCCAAACTCCATAAAAACAACCCTCCCATAAATAAATTCATCAGAAAACGAAATAACACATCTTTGCCCTTCTCTCTCTTTCGCTCTCATATGTCTCAGTGACTTTGCTGACTTGACATATGCATAGATAATTGCCGTTGTCAGTGTCTGCGTGTGCACATGCGAGCATGCACGCATTTGCATAATTTAGAGATTTATTATGAAACAAATAATGTGAGAGTGAGCAAGCCAGGCCTCTCCTTCTATTCCTCAGCTTTTTTTAGTGTAGTGAGCTTAGTTATACATTATGCACAGTTCTGCATCTTTAATATAATCTTCTTTGTGCCCGTTGCTCTGCAGAGTGTGTACGGCTCGACTGTGGTGATCAGCTAGAAATGTGAATCTCTCTCCCTTCATGTGATTCTGTATGAATTTTATATTTATAGACTCAGATCAGTAAAATATATTTTGAGCAGATTCAATGATTTGTTTGCTGTGTTTTGACTTTGATGAGATTTTTGGAGTACTCAGATCCTCAGTAAAGTTACTAATATCACTGTCTAACAATACTCCATTACAAGTAAAAGTCCTGCATTTAAAAGCTCAATTTAAGGAAATGTACAATACCAGCTCAATTTACTAAAAGTAATAAAAGTACCCGTTTTTTAAAAGAATCAACCGGTCTGACATGAATATATTATATATTACATTATTAATACTGATGGATCAATTTATTACCAGTTTTTATAGTTGCAGTTGGTGCGGTGGAGCTGGTTTGAAGGTTTTTTACAGTTTTAATACAGTTGTTGCATCACCTAACGGTCGGGCCCCTGCTGAAGGGTCTCAAGGTAAATCTGAGGGTCTGTGAGAAGATTAATAAAAGAGAAAAAAAGAAAAAATGTAGGTGTGCTCTATAAATTTTGATTCATTTTTCAGACTTTTCTCTAATATTTGCTTTTTTCGTGTTATATTGGAGAGTTTTACCTGTTTGGGCCTCAAACTGTTATTTAAATAAAACCATCTGAGAAGTTTAGAGGGGAAATGTCTGTGGAAGAGTTATTTTTTCGGGGTTAAAGAAAATGAAGAAAAAAACCCCCACTGCATTAATCATTAACAATGCATCATATCATATCATATATATATATAAATAATCATATAATATGTGTAGTTATGTAAAATTATAATCTGAAAAGTAACTATTTGTCAGAGTAAAATGTATAGTTTTTGCCTCTCAAATATAGTTGTATATATCTATAAAGTGGCAAATAATGGAAATACAAAAGTAATTACAGTACTTGAGTAAATGTTACATTTCCACCACTGGACGGGACTTGTGAACATCAACAAAAAAAGAGGCCGAATCAACATTAAATTCTGTGGTTGCCATGGTTTCACCCAACAATGATGATTTGATTGACAGTTTTAAGAATACCAAGCATCAACATACAGTAAAACCACTTAACTTTTGTGCTTGTGGTATTGTTTGTTGTTGACTTTGCAGGGACTAATGGATAGGCACTTTACTGATGAACAGTGAAATGTTAAAATCAAAACACATCACTCACTAAGCAAAGGTGAAATGTGCAGAAGAGGAGGCAAATTGTGAGTCAATGTCTGCAAATAACATAATCAGTAGTGTCTGACAGCTTGAACAAGGTGTGAATGCAGGAACTTCTTAGTAGTTTGTGCTTTAACATTCTCTTCTCTAAAACGTCCTTGAAAAAAATGTAAAACACGTGTATAATCTATATACTGATCGAACAATAATCCCTCTCGATCGTCACTTACGACCCACTAGAAGTGTGTGACCTTCTGCCTGCATTTTCTCTTTTCTTCTTATTTCGCTGTGTTTGGGATATTTCTGGGCTTCATCAAAGAGCATTTGGGCCCCAAGAGGAGCTGTAACCTACAGCCAATGAGCAGAATGTGCAGCCCGTTCTCGTTCCCAGATCACAGGCACAACGGGCTAAAGGTATGTGGCACTCGTAAGCGTTTGATACAAAGCGGCGGAGAACCGGCTGTTACATCACGGTGTGTTTATATGCGCTTCTGTGTGTGTGTGTGTGTGTGTGTGTGTGTGTGTGTGTTTGCCGTGTCGCTCTGCTGTGTGGCGCTATGTGCCAAGACAAAGACAGGCCACAGCAGGATGAAGCGTGCCTTGGGCTGCATTCATTCAAAATCTGGCACCTTCCTGCAGGTTTGTGCGGAGGTGTGGGTGTGGACCATTTGGCAGTTAGCAACTAGCTAAAACAGAGCTTAAAGAAGATTTAATATTACACTTATATTCATCAACAATGAACGCTATAATGTGGCTCCGTATATCTACTGGATGTGTAAATAAGCAACTGTTTCCCATACAAACTTTAAGGTGATAATATGTTAATGTGGTGTTTACAGCTTGTTGCGCTGACCCCTAGTGGACAAAACAAATTAATTTATTCAAACAAGAGTCACATAAAGTGCCAAAATGTTTGCACATGCATTGGCCGAGCAGGTTTAATGGAAATGGATTTAAACTTTTGTCAATTACATCCATGGTTACAACAGTCAACTTGTGCTACTGGATTTACTTTAAATTAATCTACAGCAGAAATGAGTATCAGGATGACTTGGGGTACTCTTTACAAATGGGCAGATTAAGAAATTCACCTAATCAATAATTTGGGTGGTGAAATGATTAGAAGCAGTTTCAAGTCTGCGTGGCCACTTCTTAATGTGGGAGACGCTAACACTTCCAAGGCAATGGTCAACAAGGTTGTAACACTTCAAGCATCGGCAGTGGCATCAAACTTTAGCAATCAAGTATATAATCCTCAGAGAAAATGAAAAACAGTTTTCTGGCTTCTCAAACATAAGTTGATTAGAGTGTGTTTGCTTGTGTAAAATATCATCAGTGCTTCTTCTTCTTTTCTGTATCTTTTGCTGCATTGATGTACCTCTTTGATAGTCTCATAAAACACTCCCTGAGTGGCTCTCCATCATATCTTCTGTCGATATGAGACTTTGCATGATTAAACGCTGGTCCAAGATTCTTGTTCACAAAAAGGGAACGCACCCACACACACACACACACACACACGGCAAAAAAAAGCTGTTATAATTCCACACATATACGCACACTCGAATACATTCACAGATTGTCTGATAAATGAAGCTCAAGGTTGTCGTGTCTAATAGAGGTTGTTTGGTTATAGAGACACTTTGAAACGAGACGAAAACTGTCTTAAAAGAAACATCCACTTCAGCTGTGGCCTTGTCGGGTTTGTGTGTTTTTGTGTATGCATATGTGTGTGTTGTAATGAGCTCTGAAGTAACCAATCAAATGTCTTCTCTTCATTCTTGAAGACGGCAGAGAATTGTGTCCTTGACCAAAACTTTAGCTGGAGCACCAACAAAGACACACACACACACACACACACACACACGAACAGACCCTTGCTCACACTCCCAACAACACATCAGTACACTCATTATTTTTCAAAACTCTGACAGGCAGTAGGCAGTAACATGGCGTGACAGCGTAGTGTGAATATTATGTAAGCGAGAGGACACTGAGGATACAGTGGAGCTGCAGGATGAAAAGCTTCAGCGTTCCCCTGTGTGATGTATATAATCCGGAGCCGACACATTCGACAGCCACCTCCACCGAAACACAGCAGGTGGGTGGCTTCTGTGAAATTCCCCACTGTAACCTTTAAGCATTTTATGATTTTTTTTTTTTTTGGAAGGACACATAAACATGACTGGGAGCAGAAGGCAAAAAAAAATGGAGACAGCAACATTCTACATAATTATAGGTGCGTTACCTACGTGCTTTTGCACTTTTATAATTTAAAAAACATGTTTGCCCCAGTATCCACCATCTGACAAAATAAAACTACAATAACTTATTTTTACTGATTCATGGCACGATATGTTAAAATATTAATATAATGTACCAGTGTAGGACCAGACCATGTCCATAGATTTGTGAGTGAGTATTTGATTTGGTTTCATGAGTTACTTGGATCTAGATTATATCTGCTATTGCATGTTGGTCCAATGGATGAGAGAGCTTGACCAACCGCTGGTGGCCATTAAAAAAGAAAATATATATAATCTTCACAATATATCCATTAACACATCTGCCAAATTTGGTGCTTTTATCACAAAATGTTGCGCTACACCGCCCCACTATTACCAGTTTTTTCTCTTTAATGTCAGCCTCAATTTTTACAGTTCACTCTAACACAATATCAGAGAAGTATTAAGCTAAATTATTAATGCAAACTTTAACATTTCACACTGCTGCTGTTTCACGTGAAACACGTTCAACTGTTGAGTGGCTTTTATTCTGAGCAGTCACAGGAAGCGTACTGTATTTATCAGGACTGAAATCTTGAAGGCTTACAACTTCACATAGGACTATTTTATTCTGATAGAGACATTACTCTTGTCATTGGTGGAATAAAGGGCTCGATAAAGCAGCTACAGTCGGACCCCTAGAGTGAATAACCATTAAATAGTATGGTCTACTTAACTAACAGAGGCACCTTGTCCATTTAAAAAGCTGTGGACTGTCCAGCACTTAAAATATCTGCCCACTAATATGATCTGCCATGAAAAGTTTCTCTAGCAGCGCCTGAGGCAGAACACGGACACACACACGGACACACACTCACACTCACACGGACACACACACACACACACACACCCACACACACACCCACACACACACACACACACACACGACCTATTTGATTGGATTAATCAGGAATTTCTCCAGCTCTGCTCTTCTATTCCCACCAGTGGAGTTAATTGCATTAGAGCAATGGAGTGGAGGAGAATTGGGAGCTAAGTCTGATGTCCTGCCTCAGTTCTCTCCGCCTGCAGAAATGAGATGGGAGAGGAAGAGGAGGAGTGGGTGGTGGTGATGATGATGATGGGGGTGGAGGGCTGGAAGATGCAGAGAGAAAGTAATAGAAAAGCGAGGTGGGCGTGAACATGAGAAAGATTTGTTATTTCAGTGGGAACACATCTGGGGGAGGGATGGGGGGGGGGGGGGTTGATTCTTAGTTTTTGCAAGGATAAAATATAAGTTAATGAGGACTATAATAATAAATAACTATAATAATAATAATAACTATAATAATTCCTTTAATTTGTGTGCAATATTTTGGTGCTGTTAAAATTTGTAGAGATATTGATTTGACAAGCTGTGAACACCTTTAAAAGGCAGCTCAAAAACCAACTGTTTATCCTTGTCTTTGTTGTATTTGTTTTTTGTATGTTGTTTTTACTCTTCTTAAGTCTGTATTATATTTTTATTTTTATTGATGTGCAGCTCTTTTTGGGACTCCTCGAAATGTGCTTTATAAATGAATTTAGTTACTTTAATTCTGAGGGATTCAGGCTGGAAATCTTATTATAGCTGCTGGTGGGATACAACCAACATATATCTTATGACAACGCACAGGTTTTTTCAATACATTGCTAAAGTACTGTATGTCTATTACTTTCTTTCTTTTCTGGATATTTTTTTTTATCCATGTCTTGTGTATAAGCACAAATTTATGTTTTAAAGACACTCCTTCAAATTATCCTGCAGAACTTTAATACCACTTCATATTCATATAATCTTTCAGGAAATAAAAAGGTCAGTGTGATGACTTCTGGTCTGTTTCTACTCCACTGCTTCCTTACATGTGGATTTCCTGTACCAGAAGCTGTAGACTGTGGCTGCTCTGCCCAACCTTCAGCTCAATGCTTCATTTCTCTGCACCTCTTCCTTCCCCCTCTCCGCACCACTCCACTCCGCTCGCTTCTCATTTTCTTCCTGAGCATATTCCACCTTTACTATCCTTCCCTCGACTGCCTGTACCTGAGGTTTCTATTAGTGCATCCCTCATTATTGTGCCCTCCAGTCAACACAGAAGGGGCACAAGAGAGGAAAAAGTCTAGCCCTTAGTACATTAGGAAGGTAATGAAATGAAAGTACATATTTCGGATCACCCGGTGGGCTACAAGTAGACCCTTTTACAGCTTAAGCATAATGATATTACGGTGTTAGCTTGAGGCAAAACAAAGGAAAGACTGGAGGCGAACACAAATCACCTCAGAGTAGTGGGCTAAAGTTAGACATCAAAAATGTCGTCTTGCTGTGTTTTTGGGTGCCAAAATCGATATTGCATACATCTGAGATGATAAACTGCCAGATGCCGTATCAAAGCCTTTCAGAGATGGAGAGAAAATATTTCTCATGTTTCCATCTTAGCCTTCTGCTAACCTCTTCAGCTGTCACGGCTGCTGAACCGCAACAAGCTAACTTATCAGAGCGACGGAGAGAAATAATGCTCATACGCTAAACTATTACAGAGACGAAGAGCTGGCCCGCTGTATGACTTACGTTCCGTAACGAGTGCAGCATGAAAGCATGGTGGAATTAGCATAACTAGCAGACAGCTGGATACTTCGCTAGCTTGCAAATTCCGGCATGCTTTCATGCAACACTGGTGACAGAAAAAGATCCGAACAAAGTTGTCACTTATCTGGAGATAGCAATGTGTTTTCACTGTGATAATAGTGTGTATAGTGTCAAGTAATACTCACGGTCCGGAGAATGAGTGACATACATATTAAGACAAAACAAAAAAAAACAACCCAACAAAACTTGCTAGCCAGCATGAACTAATATTACTCTTTCTGCCTACATACAAACATAAAAAAATAGTTTGAAACAGACCATGGGTTTGACACAAAGGCAAAGACAAGAATCTAACTGGAAAAGCTTTTTGAGATATTCCTGAGAGGATTTAAGGTTATTTTGGAGATGCTGATGTGTGAATCAAAATTCAGGTCAGCATCAATAATAACTTGACTCGGGCAGTGGTCTTGGGACTCTGAATAGGCGCAGACCTCTGAGTTTCAAAACAATGATGAGTGAGGAAGTGAGGAGCACCACCTTTATGCTTAAGGAGCCTTCAAGTAAAATTTCTGACGGCAAGATCCAGTAGACGAGACAACTTTTGGTCCTCCATGATGACCTCTTCTTTAGCCAAAGGAGTTTGCAGAAGATCACACAGGATGCTCGATCAGACACATTATGATATTAAATGATCAACGATGTAAACCAATCACAATGCTAGTGGTACAACACACAGCTGACCTTATCTCTGCTTCACATTTCACACTGCTTCTTTTGATCCCTACTGCTGCTGACATCCTCCGTCACCTCGCCTTCACCTTCACATGAATTCTACTTCAATATCAAGCAGGTGCTCTCTTCTGTGTCGTGTGGGATTCTGTTCTGTGACTGTCGTTTTGAAAGTATCATAAGGAAAATGTCCCTGCTGGCAAACCCTTTGTACCCTGTTGTACTTTGGGACTTAAAACAGATTAAATAAGTTACTTTTGAAGCGGGTCTTGTTAAAAAAAAGAAAGTAAATAATGGCCTATTCACATGTGGAAGTGTTGCTGCAATGAATAAATGCCTTGAACCCGATGTATTTTAATGTGGAAAATCAACTTGCAGCATTCTTAAGGTATAAGACAGCGCCGTAACAGTGCAAGGTGAAAAAAGTTCAAAATAGTTAAACTTTTGAGGTCCATGGATCGCCTGCCAACTGCAACAGGCAACCCATGAATGACATTGGCATCCAGAAAAACAATCTGTCATTGTCAATCAAAACTCTTAGAAACTGTTAAGGTCTCAGTATGCTGAACTACAATCACCCATATCAATAGCAGTATTTTTTATTATAAAAAGTGGCTAATGTACTATAATGTTTTGTATGTTTAATGCAACCTTAATAGACTTCTGAATACATTTTTATTTCTACTGAGTGAACTGCCAAACATTCGGTATTTCTTATTATTATTTTCTGTTTATTAATCAACCACATACTTAAAACAAGACAGTTTTAATACCAGATAACAAAATATGTTCATCATGGAGATAAGTATTCATAGTGTTGTTACTTTAGGTATCAATCCACAATTGTTTTTAGTGTCTCTTGCATTTCTCTCTAAATGAGGCCTATTATAGCTTTTTTTTCCGAATCCTTAAAAAGTATCTCACAGTTGTGAAATGAGGTGAAATGAGAAACAAAACACATAGAAACAAGTAAAATAATGTGTTTAATGAAACCAGTTTAATTTAAAGACCGGCAATAACCCAAGAAATAATCAAGGCAAGCAAGAGAATCAATAAAATAAAAGGTCTAAACATGGATTTAAAACACCTGACGGTGTTTTCTGACCTGACCCCGTAGGTGGAGACTTCCACAACCCGGAGGTGCGATTGAACTTATCAAAGTCTTGGCATTCTCAAAGTGTTAAGCCCAAAATATCCTGACTCTTACACCATTGTCAAGGCTCCACAGAAACACGTGCAGTCCTTGTGCTACCGCGGCTGCATGTGCGCATGAAGCTGGCTCAGGCTCTGTTGAAAGCCACCGCTGGGAGGTTTAGAGGGAGGAAAGGGGAAAGGGCAAAGACGAAAGAGAGGGAGCATTGAAAGAGAGAGAGAGAGAGTTGTGCGTTTGTGTTGAAGGCTGGTCCGCCATGGAAGCCCTTGGGACATCTTTGCCCAAGGCTACTGCTGCATGTTCAGAGAGGGTGAGAGGATGGTGAGAGAGAAAACCCTTCTCCTTGCTCCTTCTCTCTCTGTTATATCCACCAACCTTTTAGACGGTAGTGGGAGGGGGGCAAGCGGCACTGGCAGTTGTGTAAGTGGCATGTGTCCTCTCCGCCAAGGGCTCGGGCCGCACTGAGCAGCAGGGACAGATAGTCCCCCGGGCAGGCATTAAGCTAGCAGGACCCATTGCAAGCAGTGGTCGTGCCATGGTCTATTGCGTCAAAACCAGCATATAAAAAGGAAATGGCTGGAGGGGAGCAAGAGATGGAGATAGAAAAAGAGACGTGGAGCGTTAGAGGGGCAGAAGAAGGGGAAAAAGAGAGAGGGAGCGATGCTGAAGTAGAGAGTTAAAGAGCAATTTAGTCATTTAGTTGTTGCTCTTTTTTTTCCAGTGCAGCTTTCAAAGAATAAGCATATGGATGTTCAGCGCCACGTACAAGGACACTTTGACTAGACACCAGGCGGATGGACACATCGCCGGCTCGCACCCGTGAACTCTACCTTTTAACGACAGAGAAAAAAAACAAGGCACAGATTTCACGGGCGTCACACTCTCTGATATATACCACTGTTCTTTCAACTCTCTATTCTGGTACCCTCCCCTCCTCTATTTCGTTTTACTGAGTCCTGAGAGATTGCGCTGGCGAGCATGTTAGTTCACTCAGCTGGAGACTCCATCCTCTCCTCTGCACGCTACTACAGCTTTGAACTGAGACCGATTTGAGACATTGGTCACATAAAACAATACTTAAATCTAAAAAAAAAAACTAATGATAAGCAGCTAGCCTTTGCTAATTAGCGCTAAAGACAGTATTGGACAAAATAAGATTTTAAACCGGATGATAGCACTAGATCAAAAGTCATATGATACCAAAATAATTACATTTCATCCGGAGGGGGACATGAATATCTGAACCAAATGTAGGCAACGTAATCTCATCATTACTCATCATATTTTGCCACTTGGGCAACTGCTTTTTGCGTAGTATCTTGAAACTGAAAGCTCACGCGTGGTTAATATTGCAAAAATGGTGGCTGTTTAGTTTTAGGCAACAAAACCACCTAGTTAGGGTTGGAAAAACATCATGGTTTGGCTTAAACTAAGCAGGCTTGTAATGTAACATAAGGTGCGGACATAACGTCAAGTGAAGCAGTGGCGTAGCATCACATGATAGAACATCGCATGACAGACCGTAAGTAAAAAATAGGGCTCCCCCTTTTAGTCCATTAGTCGACTATTTGGTTGTTTTGGTCTTAGTCGACTAAGATTTCTTAAGTCAATTAGTCATTCTTTAAAGCTTTTTTTTTAATGCTAAATGACTTATTTCCAAGAAACCTATGAACACATTTCTAGTAAATACAAGATTTAAAGCGGTGCTTTTGTGTCAATTAAATAAATGAATCGATTGGTCGACAAAATCGTGTGTTAGTGTTAGTCGACTAAGAAGTTCTTTGGCCGAGGACAAGCCTTGTAAAAATGGTGCGGATGGGTTTACACTGTAGTTAGTTGAAAACCCGGTGCATCTCATACAGACGCTAAAGGGTGCCTTTTGCGTCGGTATATGATGCCCTGGGAGTGAGACCAGGGGATCACCAACGTCATTAGGATTCATCCCCTGGGCACCATGAACATCTGTACCAAATTTCATGTCAATCCATCTAATAGTTGTTGAGATATTCCAGTCTGAACCAAAGTGGTTCACCAACTGACTGACCGGATTCGCAATCACAAAAAAATCCCAAAAGAAAATCAATCACAAGATTTTACATGAGAAAAATGAATAGGAGAATATTCCGCTTGCTTTGATGGCCTCAGCTACATCCACACACAGGCCTGTCCACAGACTGCCTTCTTCAAAAAGCTTTCCCAAGAGTGTTTTCAAGGGCATTTCCCTTCTGATTACTCAGTGGAAGGCTTAAAAACAAGCCAGCCCTTAAAAGTGAAGGTGGATGGTGGGTGGGGGGTGAGAGCTTTAGAGGAAAGCAAGGCAAAACCTTGACGCTCAGCTTTATTTGCATGTTTCTGCCAATGTGTTTTCCATTAATTTATCATCAGATTGACTTTGGGATTTTTAGAGTCTCAGTTTGTAGTAAACAACAACGAGAGGAAAAAAAGGAAGAGAAGCAAAGAACTGACAATAACCTCACTACTGTTAGTATCCAGTCCATCCGGTTTCTGTTGATTCTATTTAATGTGCAACCCTCTCTAAACTCAACGCACCAATGCCGTATCAATACAAAATATTATATATAAATTCTTCGAACAAAATACAAAATTGGCAGAATAATATTTATGGTTTGTATTATTTATTTATTATTATTTGCTGTTTATTTTGCAGGGACAATGCACACTAATCAACAGTAAAACTGTAAGTGAGCCAGAGTTAGCCAGAGAGGCTAATTTTCATCTGCTGTCCCTTTATCTCTATATGACAGACGTCAACATATCTCTGAGACAACACATTGCTACTATAGTTCAATTTATTGAAGCTGTGCATATATATAAAGATAACTCAGGTTTTAAGTTTATGTTCTATCAGAAGCATATAAAAATTATGTATTCAACCGATCACCATGTTATTTACAAAAACTTACATCAGCTGCTACAGTGCCAATTAAAGGTGCAATTAGCAATTCTTGACCACTATGAGGCAAATAGACTTATCATAGCTAAACAGAACAACATCAATATCTCATTTGGAGTCGTGTTTCTGACCGCTTGATAATGCATGTTGAATATTTAGTGGGGTTTGTTTCACTCTAGTTTGGTCTTCACCAACTTCTGAAAAACAATATCTGAATGTTTAGCTTGCTAGATGTTCCCCTTTGTGCATCACACATGTGTTTACTTCAGGCCCCTGACGTTTCATGCTGGGCAGCTAGCGTACACCTGGCTCAGTCTACAGTTTTATGTTGAATGGTTGATGCCTAAAGAGGGTGTAATTTATCGACACAAGGTTCAAGTCCAACAAAAGCTGGATATAATATCGCAGATGAGAGCGAATCATCTACCAGTCATTCTGTATTGATACAATTTAAATGGTTTTATCTCATAAAGAAAAAAAGAAGCAAACATACTGCATATCACCAAGAGACATATTGGTTTTGGTTGCATTTTGGTCTCCGTTAGACATTATACAGAAGAGGTTTTCAAAGTCTGACACACTGTGGGCATCCCTTGAGACATAATCAAGAGTTACAGTATGGGCTCCAATTTAAAGTAATAATCTGGAAGATTTTCATTTAAAAAAAAAAAAAAAAAAGGTCTGTTACGTTACTATCTATCGATAAAACAAAAAAATTTGATAACCCGTGCATGTTCTGGAGTCATAAGGAGCGTCTTTGATTTCTATGTAGAATTAAGGATCTTCCCGATGGAAATCAGAGATGATAATGTCCTTGAAAAGTGTGAGTCACACTTAATCTATCACAGTTTGAAAACCTCTGGTGTACAGTGAACTGACAGAAAATAAAAGAGAGCGAGCTGGATGGACTCAATCTGGGGACACACAGTACTGTAGGGATTATATGGGTGGCATCTTAAACCTCTAAACCACCCGAATGCCTCACTGGTATCGTTAAAGCAACTGACCCGAAACAATCTTGGAAAATGAAAGAAAATCCAATTAGCCATTATTTTGTAATTACATCATTTATCCGAGAGTGTCCACTGTTCAGAACACATTATGTAGTCTCACTTTAAGTACGCAATACTACAGAGGATGGAAACGCTTCAAAGAAACGTTTGCTCTTTGATTTCAGGGGAAATTTGTTTTGTAGCTGTGCCCAAAATACAGAATGTCATTTTGTTAACATTCAGCACCTCATACAAAGATATATGAACATTTAGCATTGTTGACATGTTCAGTGAAAAGCTTTACACTTTCTATCTCAACATAGCTTTTTGAGTGTATGGAAACGCTGCACTCAGGCAAGCTTGGATTGCAGAAGTCAATGTCTGAATGAATTACTTTTTTTTTTTTTTTATATTCCCGCAAGTCACACCACTTTTCATATCAGTTGAAATTGCTCAAGTTCGGAGTGTAGAAAGGATCTTGAGGGAAATCTACGGCATCTAATGACTTACTGCAGCTATCATCCAATAAAAAAGTTAGAACTTAAACTTTATCTATCATCTGGACAACCATTCAGTGAATCACACATATATCTCTTTTATCACATCTTGCCAGACGGTGACAAACAACAGTAATCTCCTGAATACTGTGTCTACCGACACAGTCCATTCTCTAAAACACCAATTTTCAAATGCTGTATTTTCAGTTTTCTTATAATGCTATTACTCTGAAAGGACAAAGATAAGCTTCACAGTGTGAGAGTGACAGTGGGACCGAGAAAAAAAAAAAAAAAAACAGATAGTAAAGAATAGGGACAATAAAGATGGAGATTGAATTTTGTCCGTGAAGAACTGTCCTGCTGTGTGAGTTTGTATTAGTGTTTGTGTGTTTATAATTAGTGTGCTCGAGCCTGATTCTCTGAATGCAGATGTATCCGTTTATGTTTTAAAAACGTATTTTCTTTTGAAGACTATTCAACATCACAACTGGCAATTTTGAAAATCTTTTGCTGGCGGTTATTTCAGTTGTTCTGCAATATGAAGCGGACATTTCCAGTTTGTTGTTGTTGTGACAGCAGCTTTTGGGGAATATATGGACAATGTCAGCTGTGATTAAGGGGCAGTGCAAAGGTAGTTTCATCATTTCTATGCAAAATCTGTAGTTATTGTATTCGGCCAACATGATTCTTTCGTCCCTGTAGCGCCAAGCACAGATGAATGAAATTTTTGTAGTGATAATTTGTTTAATAGTCAGATCATCAGTTCACCAGGCAATTCAACAATTTTCAGCCCAAACAGCCATCTAAGTAGACCATAAATTAAAGTAATGGCCCTGTAAGTGGTTCATTTAAGCAGTTCCAAGACATCTTTCTGTCTTCCTGTCAAACAGATATTCTTCTTCCAAATTTGATTTCAGTAGACTTCCAAAGCAATATGATAAGTGAACTTGAGCAAGTCATTAAAAGCTGGCTAAAGCGCCAGAAAAGGTTTATTTATTTGCTAATCATTCTCCTTCAGTGAACAATTATAATAAATCCTCCACTCTATGAAAACCTTCAGTGTCACTTTCATTCGAGAGACTTGATTTCACCACATTTTACTGCCAGGTCTGACAAGGGTTTTACTTCAAACAGACAACTAAACATAAACCTGACAGATTGTATAATGCTGACTTTTCTGTTTCTGTCTGCACCCATCTTGACAAGTTAAGTAAAACGTTAATGGAAATATAGTCAATAAATCCTCTGAGACCTGATCCCGGCTAACTGTACTGTCTGTTCGAGGCTGTAGCGTGTTCAGTCTTATAGCTAGAGTGAAGATACTGGTATCATATGAACCTAGATTACGTAATTAATTAATTGTCATCCTAGCTTGTCGGGAACGGGGCTGAAAAGTTAGGCTTAAGTTTTGGCGAGGGGAAACTGGCATGGCTTTGAATTTTTGAAAGGGTCCCATAACATGTCAATGAAAATGGATTCTATGGTACCCTCAAGTCTCCCCTTTACAGACGTGCTAATCCCAAGCAGCTTTGGGCAAAAACCAAGCAGTTGTTTTCATGCAATATAAATTGTGTATTTGAATATTTCTGCATATTGGGGTCCTCAAATAGTCTTGGGGTTTCTGAGCAGTTTCCAGGAAAAGCCATCCGATCACTGAAAAATGAAATTCTTGCTGAAATCTTTTTTTAAGTTTAAAAAAATACCAAACACATTGGTAAACATTTTTTTAATCTAAGACTACAATCTTTGTAATAAATGTTATCAATCTAAAAAAATCACTGCAACCACTGGAATAGCCAGCATATACTTCCATCATAATGCTCTTAGCCCCTTTACACCTTTACAATTTATTTTCTGATTAATGGCGAGAACAACTTGACACACACAGTGCTGTGCTGCACCTCAAATTAATCTTCAGGTTCCTAGCTCTCAGATGATATATACTTCTATGCAGCATATACTGTTGACCTGCTTTCTTCCCATAAATATCCCCTGTCCTCTTTAAAGTGGTCTATGGTAAAGGGTAAAAAAGCTAATTAATAAGAAATTATTGCAGAAATCATGGGTAAAACCAGCAGCTCCAGCTCCACTACGCCCTTCCACGGTTACCTGTTGTAGATGTCATCGTCCTCTCCTCCCCAGCCCCAGTACTCGTTGGGGAAGCCGTTGATCTTCAGAAACTGTTTTTTACTGAGGCCTGAAACCCCTCCAAAGTAGCCTGCGTATGGCAGCCTGCAGGAGCATAGAAAGGAGGAGATGGGATAGATGAGGGAAGGAAAAAGGTGAGAGGGGGCGAGAAGTTATCAGGGAAGCAGTGAATGAATATATTACTACAAAATAAATTAGAATTGCCTGAACAAATAAGATCCCTCTAACAGCAGGAAGATTGGCAGCATCAACTCTCTGCTATGCAGCTGCATGCTGCCTCGGTGTCAAAGAGTTGAATTTTGGAACAAATTTGCTGCATTTCTATCAGGCACAAAAAAAGATTACACCGTCCTTTACGAGGAAAAAGCTTAAATGGGTAAAATAAAAATAAATGGAAATGAAAAATGACTTTTAACATGTCAAAGAGAAGCATATTTACAACAGGAGGCAACAACTTTTACGGTAAATGTGGTCTACCATCATTTTAATCATTTGTTGACATCATGTATATGTTAATATCATTTATAATTTATGGAAGATGGAGCAACATACATTTAACACAAATGCAACTGTGAAGGAAGTTTGGGTTGCCTATCCATATTGTTTGAAAAACAAAAGTCCCTTTAATTCTGTGTTAATACAGTAAGGTATTTTCAAAAGCCCCATGACATCTAATTAACATGCTACCCACTCACGATTGTAGTTCATTGTAATGATAATAATCCTTCTTTTCCATTTCTTAAAGTCAGTGGGAGATGTCCTTGTGCATGTTCTCATTGCTCGTTAATCTGAAATTGTTCGTGAATTATCAGCAGCATCACAGGTTTTTTATATGTTGTGTATATAAAGAATTTGTGGATAATTTATGGGTGTCTTTCTACAGTGGTAGATAATCCACATCCATATATAACCCACTTAAGACACATGAAATGATTGGGTGTAAACAGGTGCCGTAGTAAGTTTCCAATAAGCAACATTGGCCATTCACAATGGAAATATTGAATAACACTGAACGTAATGTTATAATTGCCCGAACATGAAATTAGGGTTTAAAAGAGAATCAATGAGGAAAAGATCAGGAAATGAAGAGAATACATACTAAATACATTTTAAGAATATATGACAGAAAGAAGAAGACAATGAAATGATGGAGTAGGGTACCAGCCACCAATGTTGTATGCGTGTGTGTGTGTGTGTGTGTGTGTGTGTGTGTGTGTGTGTACACGGTGGACAAAAGAAGGCAGAGAGGCATTTTATTTTTTCCTCAAAAGTCGTGAGACCAGTGGAGTGGGACGGACGTCAGCTGCGAGTGTCATGACAGGCGCCTGGAGTCTAACCAGAGGCTGATACATGTGTGTGTGTGTGTGTGTGTGTGTGTGTGTGTGTGTGTGTATTTACTGTACATGTGTGTATATTCTGGACAGTATGTGTTGTCAAAAGTATGACAGCTCCCTGTTGAAAGATGACAAGAGGAAAGTAATGAGACCGTATGTTTCTGCACAAATTCTCCCAGCAACAATATGGTGTGCGTGTGTGTGTGTGTGTGTGTGTGCGTGCGTGTGCGTGTGCGTGTGTGTGTGCGTGTGCTTTGGAGAAGAAGAAAGGACAACAAGAGAGTGATTGGAAATTTGATTAACTGCATGTTTTTCTTGAGAACTTCACTCATTTTCTTGATAAAGTCTCACTAGAAAGAGGATAAACAAAAGCTCTTATATGAAATCTTCAACAGCAGGGACTCGATAAACTCGATATCGGTCTGATTATTTCCTCAGAGAAATGGGATATTCATCATCAAATGCTAACTCTCAAACACTACTGATATACAGTGTGCCGTGCATGACGAAAATTTGACAATAATGTTATGATGCCAATTCTTGTCCTGGTTTTATTCTCTACAATAATAACTTTCCTTTTGCATTTTTTATTTCCCTGTTTTAATAGTTTCTTGTCATGGAGGATCTGGATAATAATTGCAAAAAAAAAAAAAACTGCAATCATCTTCTGTAGACTCTACTACTACAAAGAATTCTCACTCCGACGTGGCTGGGTTTACATTAGAGTTAGTTGTAAGTGAAGTGCATCAATATCAGAATCTGAGGGTCACTGACCAACCATCTGTATTTGACGGGTTGGGAGTGAGACTGTTTACAGGTCTCTCTAAAAAATAATTTGGACAGCTGATTCAGAGCACTGCAGCTCGAGTCCTCACTAAGACCAAGTGGATCACATCACTCCAGTTCTGAGGTCTTTATATTGGCTTCCTGTCTGTCAAAGAATAGATTTAAAAATGCTACTGCCGATTTATAAAACCCTGAATGGTTTATGTCCAAAATAGATTTCTGATCATCTGCAACATTATGAACCATCCAGACCTCTGAGTTCGTCTGGGACGTGACTACTTTCTGTCCCCAGAGTCAGAACTAAACATGGACAAGCGGCGTTCAGGTTTCTTTGTACCACATATCTGCTGAAGGTCAGCTGCAACTCTCACGTCTAAAAAAATCAAGACTGGAAATGTTTATTTTTGTCTCTGCTTTTAATTCAATCAAATAATTATTAATTTCCTACAACTGTACCTTTTATTCTTGTATTTTATAACGGTTTCATTCTATTTGAACTTGTTTTACATTCATATGGCACTTTAATGCCTGTTCCTAATTGTATGTGAATGTCCTGTTTATGTCCTTTTAGGTGTTTCTCTTGCACTTTGTATCGATGATTTTTGATATTTCATGTAAAGCACTTTGGATTGCCTATATGAATAAACTTATCTTGCCTCTCTCATGAATGACTAACACATGTCAAAGGTCACGTCAGCTACTTTAGCCTACTTGTTTACAGCAAGTAGTTACATGGAGATGGCAGGGAGACAAACACAAGGTGATTCACCTTCCTGCTTGTGACATTTGTAAAGTTTATTTGATTCTACTGATAGAAATAGAATTTTAAATCTAACATCTCAGGCATAATTGTGTTCTGGCATTTAAAGCGACATTGATTAGCTAGAAAGCTGGACCTGCCCCGAATCTTTAACCTCATGTCCAGTTCACACAAAACCTGCAACTATTCACACAAACTGCACTGATTTGCAAAATGAGGAAAATGTAATTCAAGGTTCAAAACACATTAAGATGTTAATTAGATTAGACATTAAAGGCCCTGAAAATTCTTTTCTCAAACAGCTTCATTATGAGTGCTGAGGTACTGAATGCACAATCTTTAGTTCAGTTTCGAAAGGTGTTGGTTATTCCACACAACAAATTTAATGTATGTATTTGGGGATTTTTTGTGCTCTTCTCACTGGTTTGAAGTTTGAAAACCGGGATGTCAAATACTTTCAGAATTAGCATTTAGCCTCTGAATCAGAGGACAGTTTTGGGGGTTGTTTGTTTCTGTTGCCAGCACTATCAATAAACATTAATAAATTTTTTTTAACAATGAAGAAAGAAGAAATGTATTAATTTCTAACTTAAACATCTGATTGTTCCTTATTTAGTTATGAATACTTAATCTTACAGAAGTTGGGAGCTTTAGGGTCTTTAACCTGTGAAGTATTAAATTTAATATATATCCTTAAACATGACCTCATTTTCTTCTCCTCTTTAATTGGTGCATTGTTACCTTTTACCAATTTGGTTAATTCACATTTTATGTCCGTCATTAATTTTCTTAAAATTGACAGTGCATGTCAATCCATGTTAGTCACTGAATAGCTGCCAGCAGAAGGTCATGACCGAGAATAAATGTGCTCTCTGTTAATGTGCATACGAGCTCTAGCACACTTATACTGTGCTCACCCGAGTAACAAGTACCGTACTAAAACGTCCACAGAATTCTGTACAATATAATGGTAATATAATTTCATACACTGCATAAGGTCCTTTGAGAGAGTATAATTTGTGAAATGTTTTTTAAAGAGCAGTGCTGTAAAATGGACTTCAAGGTGACCCTTTCTGCTCAGAGAGCTGTCAGGTGTTGTGAGGTGCTAAGGTAATGGAATAGCACTTAATGGGACCTGACTTTCAGTGGCAATGTTTTCCCCATTTGTCAAAAAACTTATAGTGCTTTTACGTTTGAGAGCAGCTAAGGTTGTCTCCCTGAAATGACTCAGCTGAAATCAAACATTTACTCGTCGCCCCAAATCAGCTTCTTGATGCTTAGCTAAAAAAAATGTCATTAGATCGTCGTTTGTTTCTTACTTGCTGACTTTTTGTCCTTTTAATTTGGAAGCTTCCTAAGTTCTGAAACTGGCAGACAAAAAAGTTGGTATGCCCGACTCAGACCACTTTTGACCTTGGCAAGCAATTTTCTACAATGATCTGATTTCTACATCAGGAATGACCGGAAATTAATCCTGTTACCTTCCGCTCACTCAAAACACCAGGCTTTACTTTCATCCCCTTTTTTCTTCATTTTCTATTGACCAAAAAAAACTCTTTAGAAACCTTTTAATAAATGAAACCATTTTAAGTATTTACCGATTCATTGCTGGTAGGAAATGTTAGCTACAACCTTGCTTACCACCTGGTGTTGTATTTTTTGCCAGATAGCATTAGCTTATTAAGCAGTATATCAGGGAACTGCTGAGGCTCCTGGGAGTTTTCAGTAGGATAACTCTTGTGGAATGACAGTTTGTGGATTGGATAGGTCACATTCGCTGGCCATGTTAAGAGCATTAATCAATGCTTCTGGTGCTTTTAGATAATTGAGTGTAGGTGTGGTGTCAATATGCAAAAAGACACAACTAAAACAGGAGGCTCCTATTCATGTTTCTTTGGTGGTTTTTACTCCCTCACAGAGGTCTTAAGGTCATGGTGATGGTTTAGCCTATAGAATAAAGTTGATTAAAGTCGATCTGCTGCTGGGATTTTTCATCAGTGACTGAAGTATGCGAATATTTACTATTTTTACTTTGTGTGTATTAGGATGCAACTAACGATTGTGTTTGATTTTCTAATAATCTGCTGATTATTCAGGTTTGGTATATACAGTGTCATAAAAACGGTGTCATGCGTTTTAAGATGATGACCAACACATCGAAACAAGATATTCAGTTTGCTACCACAGGTCAAAGCAGAAAATCTAGCCTGAATGTATGTCGGACATTTTAGCTTTAAGAATTACCTAAATGATTGTTAAATTGTTGCAGATTATTCTCAAATTCTTATTCTCATAAGCAATTGACTAAATGTCTCAGCACTAATTCTATCTGTACTGTGTGTTATTAACGATAAAGTTTGTCAGATTCTCAGTATGGCAAATTGCAAACAAAGTCAGCGCCTTACTAATGTAAAATGTAGAAAACAGAAATAATGTGTTCCTCGTGGACCTCCTTCATGCTAAAGAAACAGTATCTGCATGAGACCGCTCAGCAGCAGGTTGGTCCAGCGGCTCCAGTATTTGGACGTAGTCCTCATAGTTAGTAAGTGTCTTTGCACCAGCTGTAGTCTACACTTGTTAGTTTTGCTTTGTATCGTGTGCTCTTGTTAGGACTACAGAAGTATGACCAAATAAAAATTGACAGCAGTGAACTGTGGTGCATTTTCATGCTAATTTAGGCTTCAGACAAGGATTTCAAAGTATAATGAGATTTAGTCAAATTAAATACTGCTTAGTCTATTGTCTGTCAGAACACAGACTGTAGGCCATCTCTATTGTTTGTGAGGCAGACAACTGCATATTGAAATTCTACGTATACTTATTGTTTAATATATAACAAGTGTGAAATGCTATATATGATTTGAACAGACAGGCAGGTGCAGAACCCACCTGCAAAAACAACCTTCTGGGTACAATTCCCTGTGTGGGTCTATAAGCTGTTCTCATTATGTGTGGGTGTGTGAGTGTGTGTGTGCATGCGAAAATGTGACTTTATTTATTCTACCATTGAAGGGATTGCTCACCCCAAAATCAATAATACATATTTTTCCTCTTACCTCTAGTGCTATTTATAAATCTAGATTGTTTTAGTGTGAGTTGCCTAGTTTTGGCGATATCAGATATCAATAGAGATGTCTGCCTTGTCTCTAAGGGCGGGAATCACCAGAGGCCCTACGATGCGATATTATCACGATACTTAAGTCACAATACAATATTATTGGAATTTTAAACATTTTGCGATATATTATCTATTTTCAACTGCACATTATACAGTTTGTCAACATCTGTTTTATCCAATAAGATAAAGTGTTCACTCGGTTCATCTCACTTCACCACATTTCTAATAGGTCAATAGCCATTTATCATCATCATCATCATCAACTATTCCTTTTACTTTGTTGAAGTCATTTATAGTGGTGATTCGCATACAAACACACAATTAAAATGATTGTGAAATAAAATTTTGTATTTTTATTAATACAATATTTTTCACATGACTCCCTGGTCAAGGCAGACATCTGCTGATATCTCCAACAGTAGGCAGCTAACAGCAAAACCACCAAGATTGATAAACAGCGCTACATGTTAGAAGGAAAAATATGTATTTTTGATTTTATGGCGAACTGTTCCTTTAGGTGGGATCACTAATGAACTGAGATGACCTCAAATAAACATTAAAATTAGACTTATTAAGGTAAATGCAAGTAGAAAGTTCTGGTCAGAAATTGGGTACGATGCTCCCTCAGCAGCGCTAAAATCACACGCCAAGTCGAAAACCATCGCCTCACCTGAAACCAAACTTGTCCATGGCGATGGCGAAGTGCCTCGGCTGGTCGTAGCAATGGTAGAGGTTGCGGTCGTCCATTGGGATCAGGTCCACGTCGCTAAAGATGAAGCAATCGTACTCTGCGTCCTTCAAGGTCTCCGTGTAGCCAACATTCAACAACTTGGCACGGTTGAAGGTTTCCTCACCCAACTGCAAGAACACACAACAAGAGAGACCATTATTTCATTGTTTGCATATAGATGAGGAGGGTAGATAACGTAGCTTCATCAGCATTTGTCATCTGCTTGAAAGGCTCCGTGTTAAAAAGAGTTTAACAGATTGGAACGTGTCTTCTGAACCACAAATTAAGCATGTACGATATCAATAACATGTTCAATTAATGTTTCTGTAGCGTACAACTTGTACGTTCAAACTGCTATTTTGTAAGGTTAAATGTAGACTAATACCAGAGTTAAAGAGGCATTGATGGGTCACTAAATAAGAGAGAGAGAGATAGAGATAGATAGATAGAGAGAGAGTGTACTGCCAAAATATATAATACATGCTTTTTTCATTTCACTTTATAGAAACATCAACCAGGATTAACTGCTACAGGCACTGCAACCATAAACAAAAGACAATATCAGGCTAAGCCAAATGCGTTCGGGCTCACATCAAAGCGTTTTTTTCACTATAAATCCAACATGAACTGATGTGTTTATTGACCCCAAGAACAAATCAGTAGCCTGAAGCACCAAACACTTCTTATGAGACTCCGTCGAGCTAAAGTGTAACACCTTAAAGAAAAATTCCAGTAGTTTTAAATCATTGATTGTAATATCTTCATGCTGAATATGAAATGATAAGTGATAAATGTTTGTCATTACTGCATACAAACAGGTAGTTTGCTAGATAGCTAATCAATCAGCTAGCTTAACAGCTAATTCAGGGGGCTAACTTCTTATGTTTGGACTCAGACACAAGCATTTAAAATGACTTATTTGATTCAAATTTTTCTAGAAAGCTTTAGTAGGTGCTGCTAGCCCCGATAAATGCTTGCCAGAGCTGTGTTTGAAAAAATATTTTTAACAGAGTCCAAAAATGTAACTTTCCCTGTAGTCAGAATGGACCGAATTATAAAAGGACCCAGGTTGAAAAAAAAGAAGAAACATTTTTTTTGTACCCTGAACACAGCCAAACATGTCGTCACCAATTACGGTGCGCCCTTCAGTTTCAGAGCATTATTAAACATCAGTATTTATCATCCGCAGTGCTGTATTTATCTCTACAGGCAGTCTGAACTGATTGACCCCAAAAGAGCCGGATGCCGCTGCAGTGAAACGCATCTGTTTTTCAGTCTCTGCATGGACCAGGTTCAACACTTTAGTTGAGATTAATGCTTTCTTGCCAAGCAGCGCAGCAGTGTAAGATATCCGAGGTTAATATATGTGACAGTCATAAACTCAATAATGTACCATCTATTTTATATATCTTTCTACAGAGCCCTTGTGCAACAGCTTAGCTCGGTGAAATTCTTGTCAAGCTGCGGAGAGGTCAGTAAGCAAGAAGTGAAGCTACTGTGCAACCCGACAGTCTTTGGCAGACACATTTCTGACGCTCGTTGACAGTCCATCCTCTTCGAATACTCTCTGAATATATTCTTCTTTTCATGACAAGTACAGCGAGGAAGCGCAGGAAGCGGGTAAAGAGGCAGAGTTGAGCTGTCCAGGAGGGAGATATAAATGTAAAGCCTTTGTACGGGCAGTACCTTGTACATGCATTAACAGACTGAGTCATCAAGACGATTTCCCCTCAGGAAATCCTATATTCACTTACTGAAGAACTCGTCCATTTATTCTAGTACAAATGGCCTCAAGTATCCTCACAAGTGCAAGTAAAATCTTTATATGCATTGTAGCCAAAATGAATCACCACTTATTGTGATGATGAATGAATCACATTAGTTCCAGTTTCTCAAATGTGATGATATGATAATTCCCCCCCCCCTGTCTTATGCAATTGTAATTGAATATTTTGGTTAGTCGGATAAAAGAAGCAATTTTTTACCGTTTTCTCACATTTACCAAATTTATCAATTAAACAAGGATAATACCTGCTAGATTACGGGAAAGAAACTCCAAATTAATATGTAAAACCAAAGACTGCAATGTTTTAATCCGGTTTCTTCAGGTTATTTGATGAAATAAAGTCTGTACGTGAACTACATTTGACACATTATGTCCAGTGGGGTTAGAAATTAGAAGATTAAATATAAAAACTGTTTTATCATCGTGTAGTTGATAAGTAACTGCATATAAGTGCAGACATTAAGGTCTGAAAATCTGATTGTGAAGTTATTGAAATTGCTCTTTATTTTAGGATTTATTTTGTGACATTGTTTGATGGATTACATGTTTTTATGGTGTCTTGAAAGAAAAACTTGGGAAAAAACAAATTCATTAATTAATTGTATTATATGTAAGTTACTTTTCCTGATATACAGTTACATTAGCAGTAGGGAGCTACAAATACATCTGCTGTATTTACACTGAAACATGTGGTTTTTGAGTCATCATAACTGTAATAAAGATTTTCATGCAAATCTGACTCATGTAGTTCAGTTAAGTCTTTATGCAAAATCTCTGACGTGAGGGCCCCCACATGACAAGATTACATGTTTATGGAGATGTAACTCGGTCCCGGCACAGAGCTTCATTCCTCATATTATTAAAAAAAAGACCCAGTTTGATGAATGTCTCAGTATCTACAGTATGTAGCAGAACAATTAACTACTGTTACACATTTTCTGTCACGTATTCCTTGGCCATCAAGGAAAACCACCCACTTTAGAGAGCACAGAGATTCTCCAAGATGATAACTACATCTGCTGCCTGATACCTTTTCTTTTCTTTTTTTTAGGTACACTTTCCTCCACACTGGTGCATTATCTGTTCGGACCGACCGTGAATTAAGTATAATGCGTAATCCCTCTGCTAAACCCACTAATACCTGAGATTTGAGAGCATAATCCCCTGTGCAGGTAACACAAAATCTATTGTCACAAATCCACTTTGGCTCCAAATATCAACTAAAATAGTCCTCTGTGTGTTTTTGAACAACAGTCTGTTCAATTTGGAACAACATCATATGAGGTTAGCAGAACAAAAATATGGCCAATGTCATCCAAGAAACAAATGGCAGTATCTGATACATCAGGACAACAAAGTGAAATAAATAATAAATAATGTTTTTTCAATATAAGTAATATAAAGCAATATTCAGAGGTTCTTGGGAACTAGGGCAAAATAGGTCCTGAAAATAAACTAGTGAGTTTTGTTGAATAAAATATAACTATTAAATATGATTTCATCTGATTAAATGGCAACATGTTCTGAGCCCATTCTTTCTAATTGCTTCAAGTGTCTAATCGTTGTGTTAATGACGTTTTGATATTTGGTAGTAAACACATTTACAACTTTAAAAGTGAATATTGTCCAACAGAAAAACACAGCGCCCAGAGTTGCCAGCTCTTTTCCAATAAAAGTGGCGAGCAACACCAACTCCGAAAGTCACCGAACCTCGTGAGAAAGTAGCCAAGTCAGCAACATTCTTCAGGCCTCCGTCCAAAGCGTAAACATATCATAACGAACGAAAACCACGGACATGGCGACTGTTAGTGCTCACAGCTGTCAAGCTAACAGCTTGTGGAAGACTCCGGTGACGAGCAATGAGTGCTCGGACCAGAATGCACTCAGGCAGGCCGGCAAGTAGCCCGACTGAAATGATTGGATGGGCCTATTACAGTCCCGCGACAGCCACAGATACCAGATTGATTTCTTCTTTTTTTTTTTTTTTTTTGTCAGGACATTTCATTTATTGATTGCTTTTGGGTTGAAAGATAATTTATATAAACATAACTAACAATTTTTTTTGGTTTCTAAAATACCCACCCTCACTTTCAGTGTATTGAACTCATCTTGAACCTACGTTTTTTGGGGGGTATTTCAGATCTAATACATTTAGGAACCATGTGGTCTGCTTTATCTTTGAGCAACCCTTTACCACTTCCTGTTTGTGGCAAGTTTACTCCTTTTCTTGTATTTGATACATAATTTATTGTGTATAAAGATGTAACATTTGTAGTTTGGAGCAGCACTCTGTTTTCCAAATTACCACTTTGTGTGTTTGACAAAATACATCTTCAAAAGTCAGTAGTTAAGTACCACGATCCTTTTGATATCTTTTGAGTGTTAGTTTTCTCGACTTCCACAACTAATTTCATCTCAAAAGTATTTGTAATAACAAGGATTGTTATTTTCTTGAAAACATATTCTTCATGTGTTTTGTGTGTTTGAGAGAATGAGAAATAAAAGACAGAAACAAAGAGTCAGGGAGTGCAGGAAACAAAGAGGTTCTCTAGTGTGTAGCTCCCCGCAGATGAGCGAATCTACCTTTACAAAACCCAAATCTTTGTTTTGTGCTCATCTCATTCAGCTTTATTTTTAATTGAGACGTGTGTGTGTGTGTGTATGTGTATGTATGTGTGTGTGTGTGTGTGTGTGTGTGTGTAAACCTCCCAGCATCTCGGGTTAATGGCTCTCTACGTTCTCTAATCACTTCCTGCCATAAGTGAGTTTATATCACCTGCAGGATGTGAGGTAAACTGAGGTATATTGAACAGTCATTTTATTCAACAATTTGAACTGAAATTGAGTGACACTCAATTTGTAAGGTGTTGTATTTTAAAATCCAAATTCAGAAATGAAACCGTATTCTACCTCACAATATAAACTGGCAAGAAGCCATGAAGAGGAGGAGGGTGCAGTCTTCCTCTGTGTTCAAACCAGTCCATTGTTCCGTTTTTTCCAGTATCTGTTTTATTTTGTTGATGCAATGTTTTCTGTGGACACTGCATTTTCTCACTGCTGCCGGCTGCATTTTTCTGTTATTTTTTCCCTCCTGCTTTAGGCTGTTGTTTCCTGAGCAAAACCTGTCTCCGTTTTTTTTTCTCACGCGGAGCGCACTGGAAAGATCTGCACAATTTGCCTACAGTGGCCCACAGGGGACAGTAAAACCATTCATGTGTGAATATTTGACAAATCAACAAATTACATGTTGACAGGGTGAAATGCGGAAAGGGTACTCCAATTTAGCAGACGGCGATTTTTGGCTCCACATTTTCAATTTCACAGGCATCCTTTAACTTTCAAGGACATTTCTGCTCCATTAGTTTTTGATCAGGCTGGACCCATAATGCAGTGGGCATATGGATGTGAGCACGTGGTCTCAGTCTTGTGTAAATGAGTTTACTGACAAGTATGTGTGTATCAGAAATGTGGTTTCCTCAAGCTCACACTTACCTGGAGATAACATCATGAAAACATCCAGCACCTCAACCCTCAAATAAGTGTGTTCAGGCCCTTAGTTTTCCTCGGCCAATTCCTTACATTTGTCACGTAATTCATTCTATGGCTACCTAAAACCGTTACAATGACAATCTTTACATTAAATGAAAATACACTCTCTTGGCAGATGCTTTTGTGCAGAGTGACTTACAATAAGTGCATTCAGCCTCAATATGAAGGAAAAACTAGAAGTGATCAAAAAAATTAAGTGCATCCCTTAAACAATTACAAACAATATTTACATATTCATGTTTGCTGATTATTAATTATTTAGTTCATCAACTTTTCTGAGATCATATAAGGGGCATTGTAGGTAAAACAAATTGAATATTACCACCCTCCACCAGCTACATAATTATTAGAGAAAAAACTGGTTCCAAAACAAATAAAGCCCTAAAACCCTTTGCAGTCCACTATTTTTCCAAGTTTTCTTTCTCAAAAATATATGACTTTATAAATAAATTTGCAACTTTCATTTCAGAGAATGGCAAAGATTTTATTTTAATTTTATTTGTATGTAACCGACCATGGTGGGATCATAACAGCAGTGCATTAGTGTTTATCAACTTTAATTTCTCACCTATGTTTGGCCACTCTGGGGCAGTGCAACAAGTTGTTAACACTTATGTTGATGAAAGTGCTACTTAACAGCCTATTTACACATTCAGCGGTTACAGAACAACATTATTATCCAGTCGCAGTCATGCTTCAGCCACTTAACACATCTATGTCGAATACCCACTCTCCTTTTACCTCTGGTTTGGTCTCTACTTACCCCTGAGGGAAATATCTGGCTCTCTAGCTGCTAAACACTCCTCAATTTTCACCTGCCAGTCGCTAACTCTTTCTGTTTTCTGGTTGGTGCTGGGCAGAAAATGTTCAGCGGGATTACCAGGACTTTTAAACTGAAAACAGCTGCCTGCTTCAGATGAAAAAGTATGCTGATTAGAGCTGTGAGAGTGAACCAAAACAGTAAAGTTGCCACACCAAAACAATAAGCTGAAATATGCTGAAATTCTTTGTAGAGCTCAGGCGAACTGCAGCTGCCGTGACAAGTGTCACCTTTCAACTGGTAACAAGTGCAGGCAGCAGCAGGGAAAGCCGACTTCTGACTGGAAAACCGCTGTGGGTGAATCACTGGGCGCCTGGGTAAATATGGGTCAGGTAATTGGATGGAAAACACTCATCATCTGCCATCAAGGTGTCCAGTTGCTCCACTGCAGCGGCTCAGTGAGTGACAGCAGGAAACTGTGGCTGAAGCGCTCCCCGTTGTGGTCGTAATGTGTTCAACAGTGTGTGTGAGGCAGGACACCGCTGAAAAAAAAAGTTTACTCTACCCTCACAGGGAACGATCTCAACACTGCCTCTAAAAGTTTTAGTGATGAGACTTGGGCTGTCTGGAGCTGGTAATGAACTTCGGTAAATTTTACAATTACCATAAGAATGAAGACAAAACTGACAAAAAAACAACAACTGCCATCCGATTTTCAGTGTTCTTCGAAAAAAAAATCATGACCGTCGATATGACCGGCTGTTTTGAAGGGTCAATGTGCACTTGAAACTTTTTCTAAGGGGTTCCCCGAGTGTCAGAAATCTGTCTGCACACACAGCTGTCGAATGTGATGAAAAAGTGTTGTAAATTCTGGTTTTAGTGTCTGGAAGAAAAACTGTTGCTGGCAGAGAGATAGAGGCATAAATCTGAAACATCACCTTCCAATATTCTCTCTCTCTCTGCTATTTGAAATGAAGCTGGGGATCCCAATAGAAAATTAGCTCGACACAATTTAGAAAAAGTCACAGCTTCTCGTGCAAAGTGCCAATTCAAGGGGAACTGGACTTGCTAGATATCACATGATGTGTCATTTCTATGACTCTTACTACAAAAATAATAATTGAGAAGAGTTCTTGTTTTCCTAGTCCTGTTAGAAAGACTAAGGGGGCTCTTTGAAAGTTAACATTGATCCTCAAACCCACACACACTAAAACCACTTGTGTTTAGGAGCCACTTCAGATGCTGCTTGCACGCTTACTCAGCATCTTACAACAGTCATTTATCATGCCCTCGTTGACCTCCCGTTGTTGCTCTCCCTCAGGGGAACCCCCGCTGCCACCGTAAGTGGTATTTTATTCCAAAGTTTAAGTGAATTTTAAGTGAAGTTTGTGAAGTCGAAGCTTCAGGAGACAATCCTTGCCGCATCAATAACAATGATTGAATGAGGGATTGAAGCGGTGCATCATTGTGGTTTTTCTTATATGAATCCCAGAGGATGAGAAGTTGTATACGTATAATTAAACTAACAACACAGAGATAATGTAGATTTATTCATTAAGGGAACTCATCTGGAAAATGTGTTTTCTGTTTAAGAGAAGAATAATGTGAAAAAGCAAGATGGCCCAGCAATATGGCGACACTGTAGCTATAAGTAAGCACAAACAGACCGTCCTGTCTGTCCTACCAACAATGTTTGTTGTGATGCCAATAAAGATGACTCAACTTAATTAATTAATTATTATTCTCAAGCATCAATATCCTATTTTAAATCCTTTGCAACCCCCTCTGCCTGTAACCTGCTCTGCAAGCACCGACTTGCATTTTCTACAGGTATGTCGCTACAAATTATTAAGAGACAAAGTGAAGAAGGAGATTATAAATAACTGTTGGGACATGATGTTTTTTGTTGTTGTTGTATAGCAACCATTATTGCGACCATTGCTGGAGCTTTTAAGCGGACATTGATATTCGACAATAGAACAAAATTATGATATATTACCTAATTTATGTTTTTTTAGGAGTAGCCTTAAATAATTGTTTTAATGACTTGTGACGAAGCTATGTATTGAGTGGGATATTTTGCAGTTTAAAAAAATAAACAACTCTCTCGGGGATGAACGATAATGGTGGTATTTCTTAATTGCCTAAAAAATGAGAGTGAGTGAACAACAACATGTTACAAACTGGACCCAGCGGTTGACAAAACACCTCACCTCACCTCAAGGTCCATTCATCAGCCGTTCTGAGATTTCTCTCACTTTGAGGCAAGACTGTTTTGTCAATCTTCAAACTGGCTCTAATTCAAATCTTTTAGATCCAAATGCAAATCAATACCGAGGTGAAGGTGACAAATTAAGAGGTGGGACAAGTAGTTTAAAATGCCTCGGACAACTCGAAAACAAAGAATAAAATTGAGGAAATAAACATTCGTTGTGTCCGCTTTTATTGACCCTCAACGTCCCTCACATCTTCTATTCATTCGATGATTTCTCTAAGGTAAAAGGTAAGTCTTCTTGTGCTTTCCCATCATCACTTACATGTGTTTTCTATCTGCTCCTCTCTGGCTTCGAGCTCTCTCCGTCTCTGGCAGTGCTTCCCTGGTGTGTCTGCAGTAATCTGGTTAGTGTCTCTCTCTCCCTACATGCCCTCTGAAAACCAATTAACCCTATCAACCATATCTGAGTATCACTAGATAAATCCATCGCTGCTCCCTCTGTGAGGGTGTGTGATGAACATATAACTTTCTCCTGGTCACCGTACACACAAACGCACATACCTGGACTGTTGCCATGGTGATGGATTAAGGCCCAGCCAGTGCTCTGCCTGAATGTTTGTCACCTGACAGCGAGTCAGTGTGTGTGTATTTGAATGTAATGTGTGTATGTCTGTGCACAAACTTTGAGTAGCCGTGTGTGTGTGTGTTTGTGTGTGTGTGTGTGTGTGTGTGTGTATATGTGACAGGAGTTATCAGTCTCCGGCAGATAGGCGGAGGTGGGGCCTCTCATCCTATCATTTGGCCCGGTCAGTCAGTGCAGTGAAAGACAGACCACAGGAGAGAGAGAGAGAGAGAGAGAGATTTCACCTTATCTCACTTAATGGAGATTGAGTTGAGTGCGTGTGTGTGTGTGTGTGTGTGTGTGTGTGTGTGTGTGTGTGTGTGTGTGTGTGTGTGTGTGTGTGTGTGTGTGTGTGAGAGTGTGTGTTTGTGTGTGTGTGTGTGTGTGGCTTCCTGTGTGTTCATATTGGCACGTGTCAGGAGGAAAAAGGAGCTGACCTCCCCCAAACAGCAATTTTCCAACCATAGCTTAGTAATTGTAGTTAGCCATTACAGGTCTGTCAACCATGTTTCAGCGTTGTGCATGAGGCTGTAGTAAGAGTGAGTGAAACCGCAGCGGAATGATACCGTAGCACATTGCTATCGCCAGATGAGTGACAACTTTGTTCAGTTCATTTTCTGTAACCAGTGTAGCATTAAAGCAGGCGGATATAGCAAACTAGCTAGCTAACTAGAATACAGCTGGCTAGTTAGCTAGCTTGCTAATTCCACCATGCTTTAATGCTACATCGGAGACAGTAAATGAGCAGAACAGCGGATTGGTGGCCAGCGGCACCGCGGAGTCTGCCCTCTTCCCAGCAACACTTTACGACCCCACTGACGTGTGTTGTTACCATAACAACTAACAACAATTGCCATTAAACAGTTGAATGTCCTTATTACTCTCCTATTCTATTTCTGTGATACACTGCGTGGAAGATGGTCCCATATGCTGAGTTTGGACTTCTCAGCTCAGTTTGCTCTTATTTAACTCTAGCTTATGAATTTGACAGTTTGACTGTTTGAAAGGAAGACAAGTACAGATCTTCCACAGTTATTCTGAACCACATATGTGTCGTGCAAGAGCGGAAAAGCTTGAGAGGACGGCAACGATATAACTATAGGGAACGGTCAACTGGTAAAAGAAAAACACATGAGAGAGAAAAGGAGAAAGAGAGCTTGTGTTCATTAGAGCCTGCGTGAACATTTGTGACTAAATGCACTCGGCCATGTGTTCTTAATAAAAGATGATGATCCCTTCATTCCCCCGCCACCTGGGAAACAGGAGGCTCATCAAAGCTTGATTAGATACTGCAGTCAGCCATGCACACAAACACACAAACACACAAACACACACCAGGCTATGTATATCTAATTCATAACCTAACATCTTCAATCATACTCGCTGCAGCATGCTTCCTGCTTTATGAGAGCCTGGCACAGAACACAAAGAGTGAGGAGGGAAGAGCGTCACAGAGCTGGCGTCGGGCCAGAATAACTAATTTGCTGTAATGACTTTCTGGCAGTCCGGACACAGAGGAGCTCCCAAGTAAAGCGAAAGGCCGGGCCACGACGGGCAATTCAATTACTATTCGGCCTCGGTGTAGTCGATAGACGCATAACAGGGCAACATCAACACAGCAGCCGGTGATGATATGCTACTCTGCTGTGCTGAAACAATGAAGCAAGTCATTTGTTGTGAGTAAATAAGTGCAGGACTGCACTCCCAATATCAACTGTTCAGTAAATTTGTTTTATTGCAGGGATCTGGGCTGAGATGTCCATGTGGAAATAAAAAGTGAAACTGCAGTACAGACCTTCATCTTCTTTCTTATTTCTGTGTTGTTGTGTCGAGGGTTCAGAGCTGAATTAAAAATGCTGGAAAAGAACATATTGTACATAGAAATGTTGGGCTCTCCACTTTGAATTAAAATAAGGATCAGTGAAATAATTGGCAATTACATTTTCTGAGTAAACAATGCTGTCTTTTCATAACATGTCTCTGCTGTCTGCTTAACGTCCCAGGTCCCTCTATATTTAAGCTCTGAGTACATTTTAGCCAAGTCAAAGAAATAGGCTGCAAGCTTACGCATCTTGTCTATAAACATAAAAAAAAACAAAAAACTGAAGTATTCAGCAGACACACATGGCGTAAACGATACAGAATACAGTCTGGTGTCGAGACCACAGAGTGACAAACCACAGTACAGTTAGCAGTCGCCCTAACATGACAGCATCAAGTCAGCGAGAGAGAGAGAGAGAAGAGAAACGAGTGACTAGCAGTGAACCAACATGACAGATTAAGCCACAGAGGAGGAGGGTCAGAAACACAAAGACTGACAGACAGTGAGAACAAAAGACTGACGGACAGAAATAAAAGGGACACAGGGAGAGGAAGAAAAAGATGATGAGGATGTTTCTAATTATAATGAGAGAGTACCTGCCAAAAGAAATGACAGCAAAGGTTAGAGCTCCCCTATCAGAGTTGGCCGGCATGTGTCACTCAGGGGAAAAAGCAGACTCGTGCAGAAAACACACACGCACACACACACGCACACGCACGTGGATATTGTACTTGAAGCTGCCACCTGACATCCATAGACGGAGAGACTGGCATACCAAAGGGGAGCGTCAGGGAGGTGAAGGGCAGAGAATCAAACCCACCTGACATTTTGACAAATATGGGGCCAGATGGTTGCTGTGGCTTGTTGCTTTGACCTGCTGTGCCAAACCTGCTCTCACGGACATATGGGGCTCTGGTTGTGACACAAACAACTGTGATGCTGTAAAAAAAACAAAAGAGGGGCACTCTCCAGAGGCAGAGGAGTCTCTCTCTTTCGCTCTCATCACAGCCTTAGTGTGCCTCATCACATCTAACCTCTCCTGCATCAAGGGCACTCAATACACACAAACTATAACACCCCCAGATGGTAACTATATTCCTGCAAAGAACCGTTGTTGCAGTGTTAGACATCAACTTCCGAGCAGCATTGACTCATTTCTGACATTAAGCTTACGATAGTCGATAAAAAGTCCAGATAAAAATACAGAAATGCATCTACAATGGAAGCATATTAAATTTCCACAAAAGGGAATGCAGGCAAGATGATTTATTACAAAACAAACAAACAGACATTTTTGAAATTGAAAGCAATTTTTTATGGCAGCATTACAACCATAAGGTAAGAAAAGAAAAGAAAACTGGGTTCAAGGAAAACGAAATGTTATGAAAACTCTTCTTGGAGTATTTTGCACAAGTTCTCGATTTGATTATTACTATTTGTACTCCAACTCTCCAAGTATGTTTTGAACCACCTGTTTGTATGCATACTTTCAGTGTGTACCAATTTTGGCCTAAATTTAACAGATTTTATAAACTCATGTTAACAATGTTTACTGAGGTAATAAATCAGGTGAGAAATAGGGTAATATTCTCATAGACTTCTATACAATCTGACTTTTATTTGAAACCAGTGACTGATGGCCATTAGAAAGAATGCAAGTTTAAGACACTCCCGCAATGGCTTCACTTTTCAGACTAGGAGGTTGTCGCCGATATAAAAAAGAGAAAAGCAGAATATTCACACATTTGTAAAGCCAATGTTTATCCTTTTTGTTTGACAAATCACTCAAACTATCTATTGATTTTTCAAAATTGCTCGCCAAAACTAACCAACCGTGAAGACCCACGTGAGCAAACGAATCATGCGAAAATGTGACTTTGTGTCAAGCAGCACTTTGGTTTTGTTTGTATCTGTAACCTTGTGAAATATTCATCTCAATTAACCTTTTTCAGGGTCACTGGTCAGTCCTGTGCCACCTTAACCATTGATTTACAAAGTTATATGCTTATATGCTCGTGTAAAAAGCCGAAAAACAGTGTCAATAAAATAAGCGGTGAAATCGGGGGATTATGTAACCTGGTTCAATCCCACAATGCATAGTAGGAAGAGTGCAAATATAAAAGTATAAAATAACAAATACATTAAGGTGTAAATCCAGAATATATACAAGGTCAAAATCAGGTCAACAGTATGAATTATAAAAATATAAACAGGTTATATTGGCTCAGTCTAGGTGAGTTGCACATATGTATGTTCAGTATCAGATCTGAAATATAAGTAAAGTAAGTGTAAGAGTTCATATGCTATGGTTATGGTAATGGTTATGTCCATAAGAGGGGAAACAGGAATAAAATGGCATGATGAGCCTAAAACATGCAGCATGAAGACATCCCGCAGGACTGCTGAAGACTTAATGTTTCCCACTGCCTGTTATGTAAGGTAAGATGCACACATTCACACAGAAACTAAAATAAATGCTGTGTTACATGCTGCATGTCGCTCAAACCTACACCTGGATGATACAGTCAGATGACTCACCCTTCCCAATTTCACATCAGGAAGAATATAGGACACCATCTGCCTCCCCCCTAATAATGACAGAGCCTTCTCCAATTTCCCCATCACTTTGAGATATTGCTCGGCCTGCGTGGGTGTCAGACAGTGTTTTGGAGTTCGAGCTCAAGCAAATGAGGACTGAGATATTCTCAGATATCTCTAAAAGAATTCGGAAACATTCATCTGTTAGTGCATCGACTAAGAGACAGAACTATGACAAGCTGATAATGATATCATGATTTTTTTCCTTTTTGGGAGTGAAAGCAACTCTAGCATGACAAGACTGTATTTCTTGTCATTCTTGTTGTTTTTATTACATTCTTTGAAAGAGAGAGACACGACTCCAAATAGATGCTCAGCTGAATGTCGGTTGAATGTTCAATAAGCAACTGTGTGCTAACACGTCTGCCATAACACTTTACAAGGTAATGATAACATGTCAGTGTTGTGTGTCTGTTATCTTGCTGTTGAGTTATTATTCTTCCCACATGGGGGAAAAAGCTGAAAACACAACATTTGCATATAACCATATCAAGTTGAAATGTCAAACGTGTTATCAAACATAGCATATTAAAGTAACACACACAGCAGACACGTGGCAACATTAGCATCCATTTGGAGTCATGTTTCTGGCTACTTGATTAGTGTTAGTTGTCCAACGAAAACTTTGTTCAACGCTTACTTTGTCTGTGCTAACTTTGTTCTACGCTAACTTTGTTCTACGCTAACTATGTTCCACGCTAACTTTGTTCCACGCTAACTTTGTTCTACGCTAACTATTTCCAGAGCTAGAGAGTTTTGTCTGTGTTGCTAATGTTGCCCAATGCTAACTACGCCCCAGGTTAACTTTTTCCTACGTTTACTTTGTCCGTCGATTAACTTTGTCCGACGCTAAGTCAGGCTGCCGCTCACTTTGTCTATTGCAAACTTTGTCCGGTGGTAAAAACTTCCTGCTGCTGCTGGAACTGTTGATGAAAGCGGCGAGACCAAAACAGTCAATCTGGGGGCCATAAAACAAAAACAAAAAGCTGAACATGCCAAAATATGCATGGGGAGTGCAGAGATGGGTTCTGTGGGTTTCTCACTATTCATCATAATTTTATCCATTGTTGATATAAAAAATATTAATTAGTGAGGCTTTAAGCTAAGTTGAGGACCCAACATGGCCCATGTGGACTGTTTTTCAATGAATCCCAACATGACACTTGTAATTAGGTGTTTAATTTCTTGATTAAACTTGTGTCATGGTGGGAGACCACATTTCTTGAGCCTGAGCCTCTGAAGAATGACGCAGTTTCTTATCTGACTTCAGACAAAATGTTTACCTTGGGGCTTCCTCTCCACATGCATCTCAAACTCCTGTTGTGACATAATGAAAACCCAGCCAGTGAGACGAACTCCTGTGAAGCAAAGAGCACTTTGTTTTTGTAAGTCAGAGGAACTGACATTAGAAACTTAGTCTCGCCCCGGGACTTGAGTTTTGGAGCTCTTTGGTTGTCATCCAGTGGGATTCATTCTCATGAAAATTTACTGTCACTATTGTGAGGTGGTTGACCCAACAGTGAGAAATTGCACGTCCCATTGAGAATCACTGCTGTGAAGAAACCCTGTCACATAAATAACAAAAACAGATGATCTACTGGCAGAGAGACAGTGAGTGAAAATCATACCACAAGGCCATGTGCAATACCCATAGTACTCCACTTTTCCTTTGCAGTCCTTTCCTCTCATTTCTTATTTCTCTCTTAACATTTATCCTTCTTTGTGTCCTTTCTTTCCTTCTTTCTTCTATTTTTATGTTTCTTTTATTCTTTCTTTATTGCCATCTTTCTTTCTTTCCATCCTTCCTTTATTTCTTTCCTTCCTTCTTTCTTTCTTTATTTCCATCTTTATCGCCTTCTTTCATTTTTTCCCTTCCTTTTCGTCGTCCGGTCTTGGTCAAGAGCTAAACGTTTCACACCACAACATATTTAATGATAGGGATACTTAACCAGCTAGTTGGATTACATCATTAGTTTCACCACAACTATTAGCTCTTTTTTTTAACTCAGTTAAACGCAGTTATTAAAAGCTTCGTCTCTCCCTGCATCTTTCAATCTTAAAAAGACTGTTTGCTATAACTGGCTGCTTCAACTTTTGACAACAAACCTTTGACATCTTTTAAATAAAAATATTATTGTCATTAACTTCTTAACTTGAAGCTAGTGCACATTGTAGCACTTCTAGAAAATTGTATTAAGCTTACATTGGCTATTCTTGCTGTCAGGAGGGTGTTAGAACAAGCATGAGCATTTATCACAGCCGAGCTGTTCAAGGAGGATTTATTCATGAGTATGTTGCTGTGAAAGGAGTGAAGCATGGAAAGCCTGGGTGTTGTCAAAGTTTTTTGTTAACATGGCTGCAGTGTAATGCAGTATGAATACAAATCAGCCCTAATTAAAATATTAAAAGTCATTCTGTAGCAGCCGTAAGCAGCTTCCTCACATGTCCCTTTTCCTTTCTTTCCTTCTCCTTTATTCCCTTTTACTTTACAGTAATTGGAAAACCATTTACTTTACGTCACTGGATGTAGATAAGCTTCTCATGGGTGAAGAAACATTAATCAGACTTTTAAAAAAGAATGTGCATTGAATGTACTCTGAAGAGATAGGCAGTATGATCTATTGGGATGTTAAAGCTACGCCATATGATTCATAGCCGTGTACAGCTGGGGTCAACAACATGGCAGCTCTGGGAATGAGAGGTCTAAAAGCGCAGTATCATTCAAGATAAATTTTACAGCCTTCAGCTGAAGCTCTTCTAAGTGAATTATGTGACATATGTTAACCTGACGTTAACTCGATGGCAGCAGTGGGCAAAAAGGGTCATAAACTTTGTTGGCATGGATCTGTAGCCGTAGCTAGAGGACACTGCTTAGCTGAATTATATTGGTTATGATATGGAGCATGCATGATGGGTGACAAAGTTTTATACAGCAGATAACTTTACTTTTTTAGCAGCTATGCCTACTCTTGAAGGGTTAAAATCAAGCTAAGTAGTCTTTGTTGACATCTTTCATTTTTATTTTTTAATGCACTTTACCTCTCCATTGGTAGAGTAATACCAACACTTACTTTCTGGGTACAAAACTTTTGCATTTTGAATAAACAAAATATGCTTACCTTCTAAAAGGAATGTGTTTTTTGTTGTTATAACACAACCAGCTGTTTCAACAAAATAAAATGTAAAAAGGACCAACACTAATTAAACTAATAATTCAGGCAAGAGTCTATTCTTCGAGATACTTTGAGCTAAATGCTAGTTTTCTAACATGCTCACAATGACAATGTGTACACAATAACATTTTGTTGTGTTAGCGTGTTACTATTTGCTAATTAGCAGGAATCACAAAGTATAGCTGAGGCTCATTTTGCAGGTATTTGGTCATGAACCAAAGTACTGAACAATACAATGTGTTGTCTTTTGACATCATGGTTACGCTAGATGAAAAACTAAGGGATCCCCAAAGATATCCATCTTGAGGGGAACATAAATGTCTGAACAAGGCAATCCATCCAATAGTTGTCAAGAAATGTAATAACTTTCTGCTAGAAGAGAAGCCGGGGGGTCAACAAAGTCACTGTAACTTCAGGGAAACATGAATATCTAAACATTTCAGGGCAATCCATCCAATAGTTGTTCAGATATTTCAGTCTGGACCAAAGTGGACTACTGACCAAGAGACCAAAAAAAACAACATTGTTCTCCAAACAGCCACGCCTCTAGTGTGGCTAAAAAAAAGTGTAAACAAGATTAATCCAGGTATTTAGTACCAGCTTTTATATCTTGATGGTACAAAATGCATGGACAAAATTCAGTCAGTACTCATAATGTAACACCTAGCTCTGTGGTTACTGTTGTATATTAGCCTCATCTCATTGCTGACATTCTTGGGGTTTGGATTTTGCAGTGAAACAAATAGAAAGCAGTCAGAGGAGAAGAATAATCTATTTGTGATGTGTTTTGTTCTGAATCAAAGGCCACAACCTTTGGTTCATAACTGGATGGAAGCATGTTGTGTTCTGTCATCCAATAAAGTAATACGCCCGCTGTTTGCCCTTGCCATGGCCGAGCACAGAGTTGAGATAGTAGACAGAGTGGCGATAAGGAGTTTTCAGGCTGAGCACTGCGAGGATAGAGCCCCATGGGGCACGTAAGTCCACAATGTGGCCAGTCAGCTTACTGCATAGCAGGAACGGTGTGTGTTTGTGGTAAGAAGTGTGTGTGTGTGTGTGTGTATGTGTGTGTGTGTGTGTGTGTGTGTGTGTGTGTGTGTGTGTGTGTGTGTGTGTGTGTGTGTTAGGGGTAATAATGCAGTGAAAATAAAAAAAAGAGCGGTTCCATCATTATAGAGTAAAAGTAACAACATACCATAAACCACAACAGCAAAACTTAAGAGAAAAAAATATTAAATAAATGCCAAATAAACAGGAAGCTCATCCAGTTAATAGCTTTTGCAGTTAAACTTAAGATGCTACTCGGATTTTCTCATAAATAATGCTGTGATGCAAACAACAACAGAGGCTGGTTTATAAAAGAGTACATAGAATATTTGTATAAACAAACAAAAAGTTCCTCGTCATTGTAATGCATTACAAAAATCGAAACATTTTGCTAATGAGACAACAGAAAATGTCCCTACTGAGTTGATAATAATTAATTTTTACTGGATGTTTTGCTTTCCATTTGCTTTTGCTTTTTTTTTTTTTTATTATTGAGATAGTATATTTAGAGGATTGTGCAATGTTGCAGTAACAGAAGCGAGCTTGTGACTCGGAGGTCGTCATTTCAATCCCCCCAACCGGCAGCATACATTTGGGTGGGGAAAGTGAAAAAGCAGCGCTCTCCCCCTCCCTTGTTACCACCACTGAGGTGCCCTTGAGCAATGCCCTAACCCCGACCGCTCCAGGGGAGCTGCACAGTGGCCAGAAGATGAGACAGTGGTTGTACTGGACAGCCTCCAGGAGTGAATGTATGTAACGATGCTAATAAAATAACTTATTTGCTTAGTGCTTAAGTTAAGAAATGTGTTACAGGGAATACTACCACTAGAAACTACACAAACAGTTGTTCCAGCAATGAAACAAAGAGAGGAAAGACGAATATTGCTGGCAGCGCCCCAAAAAAAAGCTGTTCAATTCATCATACTTTCCCCATGTCCATCTTTATTTTCCATACCTGAAATAATACGTGGGAATTATGCAAAAGAGATAACTTTGACAAGTATTAAGCCTCTATTGACACAATTTGAAACAAACAAACAACACGTATTGTAACTCATATATTATATATATTTTTTTCTGATGCACGTTGTAACCAAAACAGCCCACTCATGTAATATGCAATATCACATGGCAATAACTTTTGTGTCATCCATGCATCAAACTTAAACCTATATTGGTTTCTGTTCGCAACAAGAATATTTCTACAATTGATTAAATGTATCATATTTCTCTCACTTTCCCAACATCTTATATATACACACACACATGAAAAGATTTTCTTTCAAGTACCTTTGAAGAACCTTTGAATTCCCTTATTAGGTATGCAGACTGGCACTTCTCAAGTCAAAAACACCCACAACAGTTTAAACTCAACACCTGCTAAGTCACTGCAACAGATTTTCCACTTTTCACACGTTCAAAGAAATCAGAGGTTTTTCTTTTCCCCCCATATACTGTATGAAACCAGCTCCTGTCATCTGCCAATTTAGAGAGCAGTGATTTAATGATGTGATTTTATGATTGGCAGATCATCAAACAAGTGAAGATGAGAGAGAATAACTGACTTAACATGATGTGAAATGCAAATAACCACAAGGTGTTACTTTAATCGGTAGGGACGATCTTTTTGCTCGCCTGATCACAGAATATCTACCACATTTTCTCAAAGATGTCTCCAGACAGGAAGGCAGATGTTCTAGGATGGAAGCAGGTGGAGGACAGCAACTCTTCAAAAGATATTAGATGTTTGAAAGACATCACTGCGGCTAAGAGTCAGTACTACAATCAAACAGGACGTAAACATTATCGACTCAGAGTGATGCGGAGTTTGAAAGGAGGGTTTGTCCAAGGACGACAATATCTGTGAAAAGAGAACCGACTAAGAGGTGCAGTCTATGTTTTTAAATGTTTAAATTCATACGCTAATTTCTACAAATTTCAATTAGCCGTCAAGCCAAAGTATTAATGTCATATAATGTCATGTGATTATATGATCCAGTGAGTTATTGCGCTTGTATGTTATTGCACATTACTATGCAGATTAACCATAGTGGTCGATTGTAATCTAAATTGTGATTACCTTCTATAAATTAAACCACAGGCGCCAGATGTATATACAATGCATATGCACAAAAGAGCGTGTGCACATTATTTCCCCGAGCATAAACTGGTATTTAAAGCAGTGCAGTGAGAATGTGTACACCTCATGCATACCTCAGAGCAGGCGTACGCACAGTTCTTTAGCTGCAGGTGATATGTCTACACAGCATTTTGGAGAAATTCAAAGACACTTTTATGAACTTCATTTTCAATTATTCACGAGGGATGAAATGTATCACTTTTTGACATTTTTTTACATCTGTGCCAAAATCTCCCTGTGTCAATGATGACAGAGATTTCTCATTGATAAGTCGAATGAATGGGCACAAGTATCGCTATGCAAACAAGTGTCTCAAGACGCATCTACGTCCATTTATGCCAAACTGTGGGGACGGAAATGAGGCTTTTTGATTGCAAGTCATAAAACAGAACCTGGCATATGTGAGGCTTTATAAATATTATGTATATGACTATTTCTGTCTCTGTGCTATACAGACGACTATATCTAGCTTGCCAAAAAAAGTCTTAGGTTTCTGAACATATTGGGTTTTAAAGGTAAACACACACTCTATAGAACATAATTACATAGGAACAAAATGCGTTTCATTTGGCTCAGCGCTGGAGCGCCGAGGCTTGATTACAAAGTCTATATTATTCATCACAATAATAAATGCTTTTATAACAATCAGTGCCTTGTCAGAGTGTTTGGAGACTAAATACTAAAGACATACTGCTGTGATGGAAGATTATCCAAAACAAAGAATAACCAAATAAATTCGAACCGCACGAGTTCTCTTCTCTTCTTCAAAAGTAATTATTGCAGGGCTATTGTCTCGGACTGCGTTATATATATATAGATGCAGGTGTCATTGTGTCCACCTCCCACAGATGGAACAGGGCAGAGAACAATCATCCAGCATGCTGGCAACAGCAGAGCTAGGTATCTAAGCTTCACCTTCACTCATGGAAAGATAATCAACCCACTGGAGTGTTTAATATGTCCGCTGAACCATAAACCACTTCGTACAACCGCTCCACACCACGCACGGGCGTGGATGGACGTACTGCCGTCCTCGACAGGCCAGTGCATCTACTCGGTCTTGGACTGATGTGCTGCTGCTCCAAAGAGAGAGCCCACTTCTGATCTGATTCTTTTGAGGAGCGCTCGAAGACCTACCGTAGTGTAATGTTTTATACTTTAACTACTATATAATGATAGAATTGTTCCTGCTGGAGGCAACATTTGGCTGCTGAAACGCTCCTGGACGATTGTTCAGAGCCTCAGTTGAAGTCTGAGCTCCTGGTGTCAGCACCGGTTTACCGGCCCAGTGGCTGGGGGAGGGGGGGTGGGGAAGAGGGGGGGGGGGGGTTGTGGCGGAAGAAAATGTTCATGTCCATGCGGGGATGGAGAAAAAGCTTAGCTTGAGGTCTGAGTGAAAATAGGAGGGTAAGGAAGGAAGGAATGAAGGAGGGCGCGTAGGAAAAATGTATGAGTGAGGGTAGGGAGCATTTACAGAACACAGATGTGACTGCTAAACACAATCCTCTGAATTGAAGTGATCTGCCTCAAAATACACGCGTTGACAGAAAATCAAGGGAACATTTTATAAGATAGCAAATTAAAAATGAAATAAAACAAAATCTCATTAAGAATTTAGTTAGAAATGTCAGAAAGTAACTGTGTGAAGTGCTACAACAAATACTAATGTAAGATGTAATTAGCCAATGAGTTGTCTTGTGCTTAATCTCTATAAAGCAACTGTATTAGGAAGTGATTTATATTTGTTTAAAATACTATTAATAGCAAGTAAACAAGCTATTAGGGGAAAGGAGCTCCTCTGACAAAGACCTCTGGCAAGCTTTGCTTTTCTAATTGGAAGTACTGACTCTTGAGACTACAAGAAGCACAACTAGAAGAGGAAATGGACAATATTCTATAAATTCTCACAGCAGCAATATCGGAACAGGAACAACAAATGAATCAATTACCAAGACTGATAATGTGAAGGCATTTTATCTGATTTTGTTCTTGCTGCTGCTACTGTTTTTATTTAATGTTGTGTTGAAAATCTCTAGCAATAAATAATTATTAACTCCTTTATTTGGATAAACACTCAAAAGTAATCACTTTTTTTTTCTTTGCCAACAAGTTAACTCTCCACTAGATTTCATTAAAACCTGCACACCATCTTTCTGGGATGGCTTGCCAACAATCAAACAAACAGGGGTCAAATCATGCCCTGTTTGTCTTAATGATACAGCAAAACCATTAGTGTGAATTTGTGCATAGAACAATAAAACAATATCAGCTCTCTGATTGGACAAATCCTCTTTTCAAATACAAATGCCGTCACTAGAAAAAAATAGGCTCATATTTACACCAAAAATGTTCAGTGGTTGAAATTTTACTTCATCTTCCTATCCTTAATAAGCAAGCATTATCCTTGTACACACCTTGGCTTCTCTTTGTTAAAAACAGAAAATAGCTGCTTCAATGCCACTGGTGCTTTGTGGCTTTTTAAAGGTGTCTCCTTAAGCCTCCGCCTATCTGCTGTCCTCATTATACCCTCTCTATATGATAAGCCAAATAGCACTAAGCCACCTCTGTGAGATACTGAAGGCCATTTTGACTAAAGGTTATTTTAAGATAAATGTCAGCTATTCCCTGTCGGTAGTAGACTTTGAAAATCTGTTCCAAATTTCCTTTCTTACACAGCAGCACTGACAATAGAGAGGCAGAAGGATCTCCTGCTGCACATCACAAATATTCAGCACTAACGGAGCTTTAATAATTTGTTGCTAGTACCCAGTAGGGAAGCATAAAGCAGAACACAACATTGATAACTGGTTTGAAATTGAATTTCGGAAGTAATCAAAGCACAAAAAAACTCTGATGGAAAAATAAGAACCTCCCTTCTTGCTTCTTGTCATCCAACTGTCAGCTATACATTCCTGTGCTCTGCAGTTTGATATGCAAATGAGCCAAATGTGTCAATTAATTATTCACAAGCATGTCATTAAGGTCAGTCGCCCCCATGTTTTCCAGCCAGCTTTACACCTGGTGAGTGCTTGTTGAGGAAGTACATGTTATAAGCTCTATGCAGGAAATTAGAGCACTGGTCCCAGTAGGGTTGGAGTCTTTTGGAATGTGATCAGGATGTCATGAGAAATTAGTTTGCAACCATCTGCCTGCTCTTTTCTCAATATGTTCAAAAATGTGCAAAGAGGAGATATAGCCACTGACGGCCAAATAAATCCCAAATAACAACGGAATAATGGATATAACATATGTCAAAGTGAGCATAATGAACTAAATAACAGAGTATCAAACATTCCCAATCACCTAAATGCAGAGAGAACATAGCATGTGTTGGTGTTGTGTGCATGCAGTTGCAATAAGAGCAATAGGGTGCTGCAGGGATGACGTATCTTTGGAGGCCAACCCTGGAAGTTAGCATCGCACTGGTTTCCTCGACAAAAAGCCAACGGGATATTTCCATATGCTTTTGGATTATTACAGAAAATACGCTCAGAAGCAAATACAAGTTTATGATATTTACACGTTTTTGTTCAGCGAGATAACAAAAATAATATTCCGTTTAGTCCTAATCCTGATGGCCTATTATCTTATAATGGTGAATCGGTTGTCAATGTCGTAATGTGAAGCTTACTGCTGTTTACTTTATATGGTAAATGGACATTACGTTTCATTAAGCTGACGCTTTTATCCAAAGCGACTTACAATGAGTGCATTCATCATACACTGATGACAGAAGCTACCATCAGGATTCTAACTAACACCGTAGGCACAGTTACAGGAGCAATTTGGGGTTAAGTGTCTTGCCCAAGGATACGTCGATATGGCCTAACGGAGCCGAGGATCGAACCGCCGATCGAAGGACCCCTGCTCTACCACCAAGCCACAGTCGCCCATACCAGCAATTGTACAGTGCCTTTCTTCAGTCAACTCGAAGCTCCCTTTCACTCACACACACACACACACACACACACACACACACACACACACACACACACACACACACACACACACATTCATAAACTGATGGGAGAGGCTGCCATACAACCTGCTCATGAGATTCTAATCTCATCACACACACACACTCAGACACCAATGGCATAGCCTTCGAGAACAATTTGGGGTTCAGTGTTTTGCCAAAGGACGCTTCGACATGCGGGCCGGGTCGGATGCATGCGTGCTCCGGAGCATGCGAGTCTCTTATGCTGCACTGTACTCATACGGCGGTTGCTGCAGACAACGGAACCCCCGGTTACCCCCGAGGTAAACATCGTTAGCTCCGTCAGCCCCGCCGCCATTGTTTGCACTGTTCATTCTGCTAGCACCGTTAGCTGCTAACCGCTAGCTCAGCTGACTGGAGATCTGTAACAGCTAAAAGCCTCCATGTGGTAAAGAAGACACCAGAATCCCATTCAAGATTATTTCGAAAATAGAGATTTGACCCACTATGGGCAAATATACTTGCCATCTGTTGCAGACTACAGATATGATGTTGGGAGAGATCAATTTCAGTTCTATAAATACTGTCTACGCACTACTTTAATCCATGCATTACCGGCCAGCGCATTCCTTACCAGTTAAATATTACTCAAACAAAGAGCGGAGTGGAGGGGACAAGGTGTTTTAGAGACACCTCTGAAATGTCTAATTAACAATCCAATTTGCTCTAACCATGACATTATAATGAAAGACAATCTCCAGAAGAAATTGAATCAAAACTAAGTTAAAACCCCCTCTTAAACCTGACGCTCATGTTTCGTTTCCAGAAAGTTTTCTGCAGAGGATTATAATGGATTTGATTTAATATCTTTGTTTTGGATTCAGAGGATCAGAATTGGTTTGAACATAAGAGGATTATAGTGAATTAGTTCATCTTTGTAGTAGAACCTTCTATCTAGCCGTGTGCTGAGAACATCAATGAATTTCAATATTGGGCACAGGTTCGAAACCAAAATACTACACAGTACAGAATCATATTTATTATATTGACCCAATTTAAAGCACAATTCATAAATTGTCCTCTTTCTCCCTTCGCTGTGCTGCGTGGCTTAATCATCTTTTCTCTTGCAGTAGCCCGGCAACGGGGCGTCATTGGTCTTCAATCCTGGAATAATATGCAAGGCCCTCGGTGATATGATGGGACCTTGGGTCAGTTTATAATTAAACCCCAACAGAATCTGCCCTCCATTCTGCAACGTTTTAAAGGTCATACATATGATGGGGGAGAAAAAAATTAAAAAGAGGGATCGTAGAGTAAAATGGCAATATCCCACTGAGCAGGCTAACACAGCCTGTGACCTCCTTCTCCCCAGTGCACATTTACCACAAATTAAGATCTTTAAGAGGAGTTTACAGTACATGGCTCTGCTAGCTCAGGGAAATGGGAGTACTTATAGGCAACATGAAGAAGTAATTCTCTTAAACTTTAAATGTGTCCTGCTGATCTCAATTTGACAAACTTGAAAATCTGATTATTTAAAATATTATGGACTAAGAAAATAACTATATTTTTAGATGGTTAACAAGATAAGTTTATGTTGTTTATTTTATTAAAGGTTTGTAAGTGTGTGTGCAAAGTTGTAGAATATGAGCGTTGATTTGATATAGTGTTGCATACATCTTGCTTTTATGCAACCATTGAAATTCTGTGAAATAAAAGATTTCAGCTAAATCATTCATGTATATGTCAAGACAGCCATATGCCCCTGAAATAATTTGAAAGAAACGGTAAACCTCTGGAGGTAGTGATATATTGAATCAGTAATTCTTTCTGAGTCTGGGAATAAAATAATATATTTTTTCTGAAGGATGAAAGAGGCTTTATGAAAATCTGATAATCTCACATGATTTTGTCAATTTAAAGTGGCAATCTTGAAGTGTTCTATTTAAATACATGTGTGTTAAGTCATTGTCTATCACCCGAGGAAGTAAAACAATGGTGATTGAGCCTGTGGCCCACTGATGAAAGTAAGTATATCATATTTATATATTTGCAATATTAAAACTGGGTGTACGTGGCTATTCACTATTATCCTAAATCAGATCATAGAGTTATTGAATCTCACTGAGATTAGTTACAATGGATGGAGTTGTGAAAATAGTATGATATCACTTGACTTTAGTAATGATTCATCTTGCACTAGTGGATGTAACTACTGTAATTAATCCAACCCTTAAAGTAATTAGAAACTTTCTCAAGAACCAAACAACCTTTCTCTCCATAACTGGTATTGTTTTTCATTGGATTGACCCCTCACACATCACATTTAGGAAGTCATGATACCATTTGGGAGGACTTTTAAATGGTAAAACGTAGATTACTATATGGTAGATTTTCGGTGGTGAGAATAAACAAAACAGGTCAGGAGCTAGCTGTTAGGTGGCCCCAGTGGTATCAACACTATGTGAACCAGGGTTCTGCTGACCACAGTGTTACAACCATAAAAAAAAGGTTTGTGCAATAAAGACAATTCTATAACATTGAGTTGATAACTATTAAAACAATTCTGCTAACGCGGCACTAGAGCTTTTTTTTATCACATGTATTTAAGTTGTACGTAAGTCATTTGCTAACAAAGCTGAACAAATCAAGGCAAGCAGCAGACAGATACTTGGATACACGCGTGGGATTATATAGATCTTTATGCCGTTTCTCTTCATTGAAAAGCTTGTTAAAAAGCTAATTTTATGGACTCATGGCGGTTCTTCAGGCTCTGTGAGGTCTCCCCTCAGCCTGGTAATCCATCATGCGGGGAGGACGAGGGAGGATGGCCATGATTTCCTGAACTACCTCCCTCCCGCACGCACGCACGCACGCACGCACGCACGCACGCACGCACGCACGCACGCACGCACGCACGCACGCACGCACTACCCAGCGTCATCAGCGGCCGGCTACCACACTCTATGGGAGAGGCCAGGTGTTGGAGAGTGAGAGGAAAGACGTGGGGAAGAATGACAGAGAACAGGGAGGGAGTCTACAGAAAGAGAGAAACAGGCGTGGGGGAGGAAAATCAAAGACAAAAGGCAGGAGGAAGAGCAGAGCGTGAGGCTAGACAGAGATACACAAGCCTATTACACCGTAGTCAGGGTTGAATGCCTGCATCCTCAGCAACAGACAAACGGTCTCAAATTGCTGCAAGTTGCTGAAATAAACATCATCCCACCCATCCACACTAACTCACACGCAAAAACAAGAGAGCTTTTGTTCTCTATGTGCGAACGGTGGTATTTTCGTGTCCAGGGAACATTGCATGTGAGCCTGTAAATGACTTTGTGAGCTAGCAGGTGGAAGAAATGCTGTCAGAGAGGTAAAGGTGCTCGCCCTAACTTTATCCCCATTAGCCTCGTCTCACTTCCACTCATTTCCTTTCCAACTGGTGAGCCAAATGTCACTGAGCTGTGGCCTTTCCAGTGTGTGTACGTAAGCACATTATATATTTGTAGCCTATGTTTGTAGGGACAGACATCATAAATTCCATTGCTGATCTAGAGCAAAAAATACAATGAGGAAAAGGTGTACGAAGACTCTGCTTTAGAAAACACTTCTAAAGTCAAGAGTGTCAGAGTCTTTGTCCTCATTGATTCCATTTCACATTGCATCGCCAGTATGATTACTGTGATCCTAAATACAAACTCAAACACAAAAGTCTGCACATAGAGGTAAAGGTCGCCTACAACAAGAAGGACAACCATACATATATCGTTTTAAAAATGGCAGTGGCAAACCATATCGTTGGTATCACTTTCAAAGCAATATACAAACACTGACTGAGTTTATAGGGCATCACATTCGACACACTTAACCACAAGAGTTTTATGTTCGGTGTGGGAGTTTCGTTAGACACCATCATGCTGCCATTTGCCAGTGAATACATTTCAAAGTAGGAGAAAAATAATAAAGTACAAAATACATTTATTTGACCAATAAATGAGTTTAAACTGCCCCTGACATTTATAGAAAATACACACTCAGATTGAGCTAGCTTGTGTTGCTAACGACCCATCATCAAGTCTGATTAATGGAATGGCAACAGCGCATTGGAAAGGGAAGAGGGAACTTTGGAGACAATTGCAAAGCTCTACAGGTTTGTCTTTTTTGTTCTGCCACACTATTCATTCAGAGTTCCATTGTTATTTATAAGATGATGCAATTATAGCGTTGCTAAGCACTGTCATTATTATGGAAATGAGAATGGAAAGGTTAAAGTAAAGACTTCTCTCAACTGAGGTGCTTTTGTACTTCTTTGTCACCTAATTTTAGGTTGCCAAAAATATTAAGATAAGACATTAAATTAATTTCTCAAATAACATTTGCACAGTGACTTCTTGACCATTTAAATACTGACGGATATTCAATTGGCACTTTCTTTCTCCAGCCTCAGAAATATCTTTATGAAGGTTTAATGGTTATCCTGTATGGTCGTAGGTTGGGGCACATGCAAATAAAAGTCTGACCTAACAATATAGCCTTTAACACACTTCCTTAATTGTATTCATGTGTGTTTCAGTTACAGACAGTTACAGTAACAAGATTATTTATTAAGTGTGAGTTTTCATTATGTCCTTTACTCTAATACATCCTCTCTATTTTCACATCTGCTTGCTGCATTGCATAGATGGTAGGATAACTCCTCCATCGTTTCTGATAGTTTTCTGCCCCGTTTGATATTTTATACCAAAGTTCTGGCAGGAGTAAAGAGTAAAGTTACGTACAGTAACAAGTGACTTCTCCACCTTTCTCTATTTAAAATTGGTGCCTTCATAATGTCCACCTACTCTCAATGTAGTTTAGCTGTAAGTTCAATTTAACACTTTAAAACCTTGGCTTCATATGTGCATTTGACGTGAAATCAGGGTTATTCTTTAAAATGATTGTATGACAAATAGACTCTACATCCAGAAAATAGTAACTCCATGTTTATATTCACACACAAACTAAAAGCAGAAATAACTAGCAACAACTCGAATCTGCTTTAACAACCCCAACGTTATCTTTACTCGGGGTTCCTCGATTGCTTTACTTCTGCTGTCCTTGTTGAGTGCAAATCAAAGTCAGACTTTACTTCTAACTCTTTCTATTTAATATCGCACAACTGAGGAAAATGGATGCAGAGTAACTCGAGAACAAAAGAAAAGACAGAATGATGTCTTTCACAGAGCGAAGGTCATGCTCTTCTCTCCCAACACAGTACAATCACGGTCTTTGTTTCATTTTTCAAAAGGAAGCTTTTGCTGTGCCACAGCTCCGAGTACGACAGGCTTCTCCCGCTGAGACCTTGAGGAGAACAATATCATCGCCATTTTGCCAAATCAATATGTATTATTTTCAGAGATGAGTTAGCTGCTATCGACAGAGTACAGATTTAATATGGTGCTTCATCCCTGCTCATATTCTCCCGGGTTCCCTCATCAAGATGTCGGATGCCTATACTCATATCATTGTGGGTGCTGCTGGGCTGCTGACAGAAAGGCAAAGATAAACAAGTTGAAGGTCAGTCCGCTCATGGTTGTATTGCCCGGTAGCAGCTCCTATCATAGTACATCCCAAGGCCCATCATGCACACGCCTCATTATTGATTGCTTAAGCATCCATCATCATCAATGAAAACAGCACTATCCTTCACCTTAAAGTTTTTTTTACCAGGCAGCAGGTCGCTTAGATTAACTCCAAAATCACACCAGTCAGCGGTCCAGCTCTCTCTCTCTCTCTCTGCAATAACTACATTTTTCTGCAGCAGAGAGGAATGTTCATGTGTTTCAGGCGGGGAGCAATCCTTTGTAACATAGGTCAACACGTCACAGGAGTCTCCGGTTGGCTGCATGTATTCTCTGGTCGCAATTCACTGCCAAAAGTTAAACTATTCCCAGCTTCATGTTTGGTCACACTTCCCCGCAGCATTGAACTGTTGTCGTTTTCTGAACTTGGAGTGCCCACCGCAGCTTTTCCATAGACATTGCCTGGCAGCTCTCGTAGGACAGCAAATGCTGCATGGACTGTTGTCTGTTCCTTGAAGTGGAACTATTTATGGTGCAGTCTAGGCCAGGACTGCAATGTTAAAGAGATTCTGAATCTCATTGGGAAAATTCATGGTAAAACAAAGGTTAATTTTCAATTATCTAAACCAGAGGTCTTCAACAGGGGTTCCGCGGACCCCCTAGGAGTCGCGGAGGTACTGCAGGGGGAAGCGTGACATTTTTGGTTGAAATATATCATATTTTTTATTATTGTTTTCCTCCAATTTTTTTCCCAATAATTTAAATGTGTTTGAATACACATTAGCATAATCCAACATATCATAGCATATGGATAAATGGAGGCAGAAGATTTTAAGGAAATTAAAAAAGAACTATATAAAAAAAATGTATGCATGATTATCATGCAATTGACAGACAATGTTGATATTGGCATTGGTATCAGTTGACAAGGTATGTTTATAAATGGCAGCAGCACAGCCACCCTACTCATTGGACCTTGCACATGTTTAAAATAAAAACATGAATATATGAACCTGTGTATTATTTAAATAGCTTAGTATTGAATGCATAATAACAAGGTATGTTTATACATGACACTAGGCCCAGTTTAATATAAAACACAATTTTATACAATATATATAGTAGGGGGTCCCTGCTCCATCTGTCTATTAGTCCTTGGCCTGAAAAACCTTGAAGACCCCCGATCTAAACAAAAAGAGATGGGCTTTAACGTACTATGATACGTTTCTTCTGCCTCTTTGCTTTTTAGCCCTCACATTGATGCCTGCAAAACCTGTATACTACAAATGAATAATGACTGTATATTTAAACTTTCATTTTCGTAGTTTTGGGACTCAATCATTTCAGAAATAACACCATTGTGCTCACAATGTTGATTGCTGAAATGTAGAAATGCAACAACATTGCTGTGATGTGTGATATCTCCTCAAGACTGGACTACTGTAACTCACTGTTCACTGGGATCACTGGCAAGAACATCCAGAAACTACAATACATACAAAACAGCGCAGCCAGGATCCTGATGAGAGTCCGGAAATATGAGCACATAACACCCATTCTACACTCACTACACTGGCTCCCTGTCTCATTGCGGATTGACTACAAAGTACTACTACTCACCCATAAATGCATAAATGGACATGCACCTCCCTACCTACAAGAACTCATTACTCCCCAAACCTCCACCCGCACCCTCAGATCTACAAACAGATTGCTCCTTCGGGTCCCCAACACCAAGCTCCACACCATGGGGGACCGGGCCTTTTGCTCAGCAGCGCCGCGCCTTTGGAACAGTCTCTCTGAACACATAAGGGCAACACAGACACTGGACTCTTTTAAGACTGGCCTAAAAACCTTTTTATTCAGGAAGGCGTTTTTTACTCTGTGTTAAATCACTGTCAGCTATTTCTTTTTTATTATAGTCTGTTTTAACTGTGTTTGAACTATAGTCTGTTTTAACTATGTTTTTAAATATAGTCTATTTTAACTATGTTTTTAACTATGTACTGGCTCTGTGGCACTCTGAGATTCTTTATGAATGAAAAGTGCGTTACAAATTAAATGCATTATTATTATTATTATTGTGATGAAACAAAAACTTAGTTTACTTAAAAGTAGTCAGAAAATCAAACCCCCTGAGTCAGCCAAAAATATTTGTGAGAGAAAGCAAACACTTAAATCATTATCCAAACTGTCAGTTGTAAGCATCCATCATAGCTAAGAGACAAATTCCTGGTATAACTCTGACTTATACTTGCTGTAGTCTTCCTGTGCAATAAGGAATCAGAGGAAACATTACTGGCACGCTCCCCTTGAGCTTTACCTCCAAATCAGAGAGATTTTCAAAATCTTGTTTACAACCTGTTGTCAAACGTGTGCAAAAGTGCCAACCCAAAGCACTCAGGTGCAGAGGACCAGTGCTTTCTTGTCTTCATCCGAGTTAAAATCTGGACTTTTTGGAGTTACAACCATCTGACCGCAAGTAAAACTATGTTGTAGTGTTCCCAGATCTTAGTGATTACTTTGGTGAATACAATTACATCCTCATTGATGCAAATTATGGCCAAAACTACAAAAATAAGACTGTAAGAAAGGGGTTTAATATCTTGGCAAAACCCTGTAGATATGTGATGAAATTATTCAAAACAGAGACTCAATACTAAAAGAAATATGTAACCTCATCATCTTGAAAGCAATACGTTTAGATTTGTTGTTAACTAAATTACATGAAACTTTGTCAAGATATTATTCAAATGCAGATTAGCTCCATTTACTTCTGGGTTCTTCCTACATTAGAGTGTTGCAGTACAGTGATTAAAATCACAATGTCTGGAGTTCATCTCATTATCACATCATCAAACAAACATTTCTCCATAAACACACAGTGATTGTGTGTACTTATGAAATAAGTCCCTCTGTAGATAAGGGAGCTTTTCATCAAGATCAAAAGAAAAATAAATTCATGATAAATAGCTCCACATGTTATTGGTACAAATGCATCATGGGACAAACTGCACTTTCTTCTGATTGTGTTGTATACACATAAACCTCATCTGGCATGCTGAAGCACAACACTATCACACAGATGAGATGCTGTGGCTTACAGAACTGAATGTGCTCACGAACACACACACACACACACACACACACACACACACACACACACACACACACACGATGGTGCTGAAAAAGGTTTGTCTAGAGATGAGTGCTTCTCTAATAACAGAATTTAAAGTTACAGGATATCTCACTTATCCCCATCTTGCTTTGGAATCACACTGCACAGCCATTAAGAAGAAACCACAATAAATGGGAAGCATTTTGGGGCAATTTTCTCAACAATTACGACCAACACTATTTTTTTCCATTCCACTTTTGTGCTTTATGGCTCACCGCAGTATGTTTTACACAATGATCTTGTCCCTGCTAGTAATCTCTAATACTGCTGACATTATTATAACCCATCTTCGGTGCAGTGCTCTTTTTCTTGTCAGTAGTCGGCTCAAAGGATGAGTTGCAAATGCAGGGCACAATGAAACAAAGAGAGAGAGAAAGATAACTAGAAAGGGATGCTGGCCTTTAAAAGAAAATGCATTTGGAAACATGCAGGTTGCAGATAATTAAAATTGTGTGGGTTGTTTATAAAGTCTCTCCCTTTCGGAATATAAAGCATAACCCTCATTGAAACGTTCTCTCAGTTTTCATTTGTTCAGTTATATCTCACTGTCTAAGGCCACCTACCTTATATTTGCACGTGTGTCTTATCCACACTGTGTCCAGCCATTATTACATTAAAACTGCACATTAATATTGATTTCCTGGGCCCACACTGAAATCAGATTGCCGGTGATGTTGCCTCGACAATAACAGTATAATTTAAATCCTTTATAGAGATGGCCTGCACTCAGAAAATGGAGTCGTTATAAACAGTACATAATACAAAGTCAATGACAAGGCAGACTCAGGCAGAATGTTATTGTTAAAGGTAAACTGAAAAGAAAAAGTTTTAAATCTTTGGCCATACTCAGACAAAATTAAAAATAAATAAAATAAAAGAGCCTCCTCATTCATTTTAATGAGGCCATTGTGATGAAGCAGCAGGATCGCCAATCCAAGGGACTAAAACAAAAAACAGAGAGTCATTTGCTAAAAACATTAACCTGGCTCAGCTTTTGCTGCAACACAATGCAACATAATCTGGCAAAACACCAAGTTGGCCAATCAAATGCATGCCACACCCCTGGTAGACTTTGTCATGTGAAGGTCCTCACGATTCTCACAACGGAGGATAGAAGTAATTATGGTTGAGGCCCTTTTCATAGTTAAAAATCCTGTCTCATAATATAAGCCACTGTGCAGTGTTTTTTATTGTCTAATAAATCTTGAAAGTCATGGATCTACAATTCAATTTATTGTCTCACCCATACTTGGAAATCAATATTCCCCCACCAACACAGACCCTTGTGTTTTTTGTAAGATTTGAACAGTGTTTTATTGGGTTTGCAATGCCAGTTTAGTAGTTAAACCATCTCTGAATCCATCAGCTATCTGTCTGAAGACGGATAAGTCTCTGGAGGCAAGGAGCTACAGTATATTTCTGGGGTTCTTGTGTAGCCAGTAGATATCTGGGCCAAGACCTCCTTTTCCGTAGGCTGCTCATTGTTTACACTGTAATTAGCAAGTTGAGATGCGAGACCACAGTTAGAGTTGAGAGTCAACGTATAGATTTTGAGATAATTTCAAACCAATAAAAAGTGACATCATCGTCAGACGATAGCCGGTGGGTTCTCAGATTGCACTTGCCAATATGTCCCGCCTCTTTTGTTCTCCACAGACTGTTTACCTGCATTCACCCAATGACTGGTAAAAAGTGATTAGTCAATACTACATAGACTACGGTAGAAACTGAAACCAGAGTGTTTCAGATACCCAAATCTTGTTACGTTACCTACATATTCTGTATTCATGAATGCATGATTTCAGAATCTGTTTATAGAGATTGGTAGCAAAATAACACTCAATATATCCCCTGCAAAATCATAAAATGATGATAGCTGTGACTAAAATAATTTTGGATACCAGCATTTTAAAGGAAAGCCAGTGTTGTTTTCACCCTTTTTCAATCTATGAGTCTCAATTCCATCCGATCTTATGGAAGTCCAATAAAACATTGGCGGAGTACATATTTAAAGTAAAGTAACAGATTTCGCAGCCTTGAAAAATGCCAAATTTGGTGGTTAGTTTACAGCACAAACAATCTTGGGCAATTAGATACTTCACAAGATTTCTTTCACCTGTCTATCGCACGGTTGACAAACACAACTGTTCATTTTAGAGCCTATTAAAAACACGTCTACGACATGGGGGTGAACATCCAAAGTCCACACACAAAGACAGCCACTGGGTTTGAACCCGAACCCATTATAATGTGAGCAACAGTGCGAACAGAGAAACAGCTTCAGTGTGAGAGTTGAGCGCTGGAGGGGGGAAACAGGAACGAGGAATGAATGGGTTTGAATCAGAGTGACATTTCCAGGTCGTTTTAACGAAAGGCTTGTCAAGGTGGTTAGAGGGTTTCACACAGCTGTTTTCCGCTCTCTGAATAGCAAGGTCGTCAAGTTTGGCTGTTTGGCTGACAGCACAAGAGCAAAGTGTGAACAGTGGAGGGCCGCTGGCCAAATATCACAACATTGGCTCTGAATGGAGGGAAACATTGGAAAAGAGGAGAATTGAAGAATTTAAGGCACTAAAAATTGGGGCTTCCTCTGTCTCAGCCAATCAGTCAGCTAATCGGTTGTTTTTTTGTACCTATAATTAACTTTCTTTAGCTGATTAGTTGTTTTTCATGATTATTTTCATGCTTAATACATTTTTTACAAGAAACTTCACATCCCTCGTAAACATAATATTAGTTGATAAAATCGTATGAGTGTTATTTGACTGAAAAAAAACACAACATGTTATTAAGGTGAGTTTTACACACACCATCAAACATTCTCTCTCACACACACACACACACACACACACACACACACACACACACACACAGTTTAAATGAGGGATAATTGCAGAGCTATTAGATTATAGTGCAAAGTAGCTCATCCCTCCAAAAAAAGAAGCTCTTGGAAAACATAAAATAAAATATTGAGTCAAAGGCCTGTAATAACCTGTTCTTGATCTCCATTTATTTATCAAACTTAAAATGATGCAGCTAGGTCTTGACAGAGAATCCTTGAAGCACATAAAAACAACATACAAATGTATATCAGAAAAAACTAACTTGTTTCTATCCTCAATCTCTCATTGAGCATTTCTTTCATCTGATTTTCTGATCCGTGAGCCAGTTTTTTTAATTGATATTAAAATTGTTTAAATTAAGGTATTTTGGTGTCTACAGAGTATCATGTAGCATCATCCTCAGTGCAATCTGCCAGGATGAAGCACCAACACGCTGATCCAGCACATGATGAAGACACAGAGGATGATGTACATGGATCTCTTGTTGACATGCGATATCATTGTGTATATTTACACTTACTATACCGAGTGTGTACCTTTACATTCAAGCCTGCCTCAGAAAAGCTCCTCTGCACACTAAATATTGGTTTTGAGTCTTGTACTGTTTACTCTTGGGTCTATGTGGAGTGTTGTGTATTTATTTAGTTTGCTGGCTGCAGCTCCTGTCGCCCTTTTGGGAAAACATAAAGTTATCTAGAACTTTAACTCAAAAAGTGAGACAAAACACTGTAAAGCAAACTAACATCCCCACACACTGTATAATGGAGTTGTTTAATGTGTGAGTAGGCACCATGTTTATGCTTTCTCTTGCTATCTCTTGCTATCTCAATAGCTCGCAGTTAATGGACGCTTGATGGAAGGGAAAGCAGAGGGGCGAAAGGCAGGTTAAATTATGCATCACTAAAATGCTGAATGTCAATTTGCTGTTGCACCATGCCTGAAATTATGTTTGTGCACTTTATTCAAATAAATTCATAACTAATGTTTTGCACTTTTATTGCAAGGAGCATTAGCACTTGTGTGACAGGCCTTAACAAATGTGTGTGACAGGTCTTCTGTGATCGATCATTGTTGTGAGGTTAATCAGCTGCTAAATTGACTGAGTTCAGGCTATTTCTTGATTTTTAATCTGAAAGATAAAGCAATTTGGAGAAAGGAACACATGCTAAATACTAACAGCTGTTCTTCCGCTGTTCATTAAGGTTGGCAGATTCAAAAGTATTTGGAAACAGACTGTGTGAGTGAATCCTATTCTCTCTTTTTTGTGCTGCTCAGATAGGTCAGAATGAAATATTCTGGTGAACAGATTTTGCAACACATTCTTTGATGTTTGGTCAGTGGCCCCTAAGCTTCATACTACGAGGCTCTAGGTTCCCCTCTAGCTTCAGCTGTGGATATGTCAGTGACGCCGGATCAGTTTCCACTTTGTTTCATGCATAGTGTCTTTAAAATAAACTTCCGTCTGCACAGAAGGTTTAGGTTTGGGTAATGAGCCTGGTTGACTTTAACTTGATTGACTCACGACTCACGTGAGTAACGTGACTTACGTTACATTACATGTACCTTACATTAAAACACATACACACACACACACACACTCAATGTTTGTTGATTGTAGATAGTAAGCTTGTAATTGTATAGTTGTTAGCTTATAATATTATTGACTTGATCAGTATTGTTAGAAGTAAATAAACTCTGTTATACTTTAAAGAGCAGTTTTCTGTGATTACTTTGTGCATGTGTATTGTGATAATAGCTGCATATCGTGGCCTGTGCTCGAATTCAAACCTTCATTGTTCACTCTTCATGTGGAATAGTACTTCGACTGTTGACATTTTGAGTGAACACCAATTTTGAGACTTAATTTATAGTTTGGTTATTGGTCTCTGATTTCAGGGTGGTGCCCCCGTATCATTAATATTTGTTAATAATCGTATTGATATTAATACATTTATTAATGTCAATAATTAAATTGTCATACTTGCTGATAACCAAACATGCTCCTGCCAGATCCCAACAATGCTAAAGGGTAACTCTGTGCGTCGGTATCAGATTCCAAGGGGCACTGGCCAACCGTGGTGGTGGTTTGGGTGGGGGTTGGTTTTGGTTGTTGTTAATTTTGATTTCTTTAAGTTTTATAACTTTGTATCAAAAGCATGGTGAAGATGGCAAGATAAAAGGTTTAATCAGTATTTATTCTGAACTCTTTAGCATGATATGGTAAATGTTTTCACCAGTCTGAAGATATGAATGTAAAAACAAATTGCGTTTTCTTAAATTTTGGACATATCCAAACTGGACATATGCACACTGTACATATAAACTTTATCTGCAAAGTGTCTGTGCGGTTTAAGGTTTACTACAGGTAAAAAGTCAGATAGCCATTTTAGGAGTTTTGAATTTAAAACGGTCACACTGTTTTTATCTTACTACGATCCACTGCAGGTGGTGTTAATGGATATCGGGACCTAAAGTCATGTAGACATCCCACGTTTTTCTACTTCAAGGAGAAGAGGAGTTTGCAGCTAAATCCATAATTCATTTCAGCACAGACTAGCGCAATCACATAAAGCACTTTGCACCTGGGACTCAATGGGGTCTAAGGGTACGGAGTGAATAAGAACATTATTTTACTGTACAGTTTGTCTACAAAACAGTAACAACGCTCCAGCAAACAGTGAAACATAAAGTTGAAGAGGGGGCAAGGAGCAGGAAAGAAACAGAGTTGTTACTCATTAGATCAATATCTTATTGTCCATGGTCAACTGCACTAAAACTCCCTCATGTTTTTTTACATTTTCAATTTCTAGTAGCTGAAGATAGAACGTGCATTAACCAGACACGGGCTAGAGTGGTGATGAAAGTGAAAGAGAGAGGAATGGACACTGAATGAGGGAGTAAAAACTAAAGTCTGCTTTTTCTATATTCTAAGAGGTGTACATCTAAACAGCTCACACAGGCCTGCACCCTTTCCAAGTAGATAAGAAAATAATGAATGTTTTAATTGAAAAGCCTTTGTTCTGTCTATCAGTTGAATAAAAAATAGCTTTAACAACTAAAGATAAAGAGTGCCATGGATTGAATATTCTATACTGGTGCCTGGATTGCTAAAAAAACACAATTATATCGAACTGAAGCTTGTTACCAGATTCACAAATGCAAAGACAGACATATCTAGGCTTCATGTCCAGGTAAGAGCAGAAGGAGTGGATCTGGTCTGCGCTGCCTTTGTCAAGGTTGAAAGGAGGAAGTAAGTTTGCCGTCTTGGCACGTCACTTTTTCACTGTGTAATATTCATGTTATTTGTGAAAGTACATGACAGGTCCAAAAAATATTTTATCGTGCGAATATAACATGGTGAAACAAAATTCAATTGACTGAACATCAGTTTGAAAATGTTATGTGAATGTAAAGACTATTCACTGCCTAATCAATAATGCAAATGATTGTTAGCTGCAGCCCTAACTGATGTACTGAATTGCGAGTCCAAATCAAATGACACCAGTTTGTTAATCTTTATTTTAGCACCACCATACTGTAGCAAAGTACATTAATCGAACACTGATCCGATAGCAACCGTCTCAACGAAGTTGGCTTTTAATCTGAAATAAAAAAATAAACTTTTTAAGGTTTCACACTAAAAAGGCAAAAAAAAAAAAATAATAATCCAAAAGCAGTTGAAGATTATGGATAAAATTCCGTTACAGGAATTGTCAATCGCTTGTGGCTGCATCCTAGATGAACTACGTGGTCCTCCTTAATGTGTCCATCACTAAAGAGACCAAATACAGACAGACAGAACAGCTTAATCCATCCTGATCCTTTGGTGTCCACTCGGTGCCGGACACCGCCGGAGCTGAAGTATCGACATGAATGAGAAGAACAAACTGTGTGAAGGCGGACTGGATTCCTTTACAACGCGACCTGAGACTCTCGACGGATGCAGAGGAGTTACTGAACCGACACAATGTGTGTAGGAGGGGTTGGAGGGGCGGCAGGAGGAGAAAGGGGGTAGCGGGTCATATCTTGGTGGATTAGTGGAGCAAGCGGCGCAGCAGAAGCTTAAAGTGTTGTATGAGATGAAACCAGATGTCAGTAGGTTGCATTTTATCCTGCTTTCCTTTTTGTCCTCTCAAATCTCTGCTGGTGTAAAAAAAAATGCCACGGAAACAGAGATTCGATTTTTTTTTTTTTTTTGAAAGACTACTTTCAAAAGCGCGTCAGAATATTAGAATAACAGCGGATTTCTCTTTTCAGAATATTCACATTTTGTTTACTGCTTTGAGTTGTGTACTTTGGCGGGAAGGCTTCATGGAAGGACCAAACATATCTGCTGCCAACAGATCTCGAGTGGGGGAAAGTTTACATTCACTCAAGGACTGTAATTGACTACAATTTTAAAGTACTTGGTCAGACATTTCAGAGACACTTCCTTTCTCACTGTTTCAGATGATTTCATTTTAATAACTGTTATCGTAAAAAAAAGTCCAAATAAAAAAACAAATTATGCAGCATAACTTCATTTATTTAGTTATTTTCTCTCCAATGAACAATTTCAAAATTTGTCTTGTGATCCTTTGGAGAATCCAGACCAACGGCTTGATGTAAAGTACTTAAAACAAGCTGCTAACACATTAAAGCATCAGGATTAAAAATCTAATTATGTTATATAATTTCACTGTAGAACCTCTACTTTTATTTGTGATAACTTAAGTATATTTTTTTCTGATAATCTTTCTCTGCACTATAACTTGTAATGGAGTTATTTTTACATTGTTGTACTGGTGCTTTTTCTTGAGTAACGGGGTACTTCTTCCACCACTGCAGATGTCAGTGAAGAAACAAGAAATGGCAGAATATTATATGACTTGTGCCTTTCACACTTCCCCTATAGCGGCAGACTATTAGACACTATAAATCAATATTGATATCCAGCTTTGGATCGACCTTAAACTCCCATAAAAAGCTTAACAGCAGATGGCTCTTCTTTCTTCATCACTTCTGTCACTCCACTACCTCTCTCTCCCTCCCTCCCTCCCTCCCTCCCTCCCTCTCTTTCTCACCTGCGTTTCTGTTTGCTCCATTCCTCTCTCGGCCTCTCTCTCTCTCTCTCTCTCTCTCTGGGCTTTTCTCCAGTTTACATGATGAGCTGGTGGCCAACAAAACAAACATTGGCCAGAGGACACGGAGCAGCAGGGCATAACAGCAAGGTTGCTATATAACTTTCTGCATGAACCCTCTGCAACGCCTACTCACCGTACCTCGACAGCTACACTACTTTGCAGGGTGCGATGATAGCTGCTTAAAAATGTCCAGTTGAGGCAAAAACGAGGGCAGCGGGATGGTGCATCAAGCAGAGAGACCAGCCTTCAACCTGAAGTAATGTTGATATGAATTCAGCCTGTTTTTATAGTTAATGATGAGCAGTTTTTGTAGCTGAGACCTGGAACCTTATTGGGAAATTATTGTTATCGTGTAATTTCCCGAAACAATATAACCTAAATGATACACAGGAACTTATTAGCAACTATTTTATTAACTGAATAATCATCTAAGTCATTTAAGCAAACATGCCAAACAGCTGGGTTCAGCTTCTCGAATGTGTGGATTAAAAGCTTTTCTTTGTTGTGACTGACAGTCAGTAAATTTAATATCTTTGGGTTATGGATAGTTGCCCGCATAAAACATGACACTTGAAGACCACATTTGGAGCTCAGAGAAATTGCAGCATGCACCCTCCCCTATTTTCAGACATTTAATCGACCAAAGAATTGATTGAATATCAATAAAGCAGAAATTAGTTACAGCCCTAAATTGCTTTATTTAAAAGTTATGGAAGATGACATCCATACCATATCCTTCTCCAGCGACCTTCGGTAACTAAGTATGAAACTTCTATCACGTGAAAACAAAAATGAAATGAATGAAATAGTTCTATCCACTGAAGAAGCCCAGAACGAAGATATGTAAGTGAAACAGAAATAAGTGTTTTGAATCCTGAGAATGCTCAAAGTTGAGTAAGAATGAAATCCCACGACACCAAAGTGACAAGTATCATAATCTTTACATAATCATAATATTCTAAAGAGCATTTCTCTTCACCAGCCTCTGTTTGTGCCCAGTACATTGAGCAGCTGGATATTGCCTTTAGCTGGCCAGGCCACAAGCCAGTTTGAAAATATGATATATGGGGATGATGGGAGGAGCTGGGATCTCTTTTTTTTTTTTTTTATCTCCAAGGAGCATTTCTTTCTACAAAACGACTGTTTTGACTTTAAGGACATGACAGCCATTACCTGTTAGCAAGGATGAGATGACCCCTCTCCAGTGGCTCTGTGTTAAAAGGTACCAGACTTCCACTCATTTAACATTCGAGCGAGCAAGGTGGAAAATTGCTCTCCGCTCTCCTCGCGGAAAGTGGTGCCAGGTGTAAAGCTTTAATTGCCCATCAGGATTTCTTGTCATCAAAATCCCACCTCTGCCGCTCTAATGCGGCTCCTCTCAATCTGCCTGCTTGTCCGTCCTGTTTGTAGTCGTCCTGCGTCGCGGTCTGGCAGTCTGAGTATCTGTGTGTCCTGACCTTACTTCTCTGAAGGAAATCCAGGTACATTGGAGGATTTGATACAAAGTAACAGCGAACAACACACAACAACAACATGCAATGATAAGTGGATGGATTTCAATGCCCCTGCATAAGTTTGGATGGGTTTTTGTTTTTTTTAGCCTTGAGGTAATTATTTTTGATGATAAGTTCCAGGCAAACTGTGGTTTTCAGACTACTTAAGTTTTCAGACTAATCGGGAAGAAGCATTTGTCCAGAGCTCAATTCAAACATTAATCATGTTGCAGCTGCAATGCTTAAATTTGGAGTTACATTAATTGCAAAATGATAATATTAGATAAGCAACTGCTTAATAATACTGAAAAAAAGTATTACCTCCAGATGTCCTTCCTTACCAACTATAAAATTACATTTCAATCAAGAGAAATTAAAATTCTTGTTTTCTGCCTTCAGCAGTTGCTGACGAGTCAGTCCTTTTTGGTTTTAAAGAGGAGCACTCTCAGCAGTCAGAAGTACTTGTACTAGAAGTAAAGTATATGCCTCCAGCTATGGTATTTATATCTTTGGGTCAGTTCAAAATCATCCATAATCAGGAAGCAGAAATTAACCCCACTACACAATGCGAGAGAATATATCTGGTTTTAAGAATCTCAACGAGTTCAAATGCTTTTAAAAATACACAGGAGTAATTTCCACTTCAAAACAGCCCTCTGTGAGCCTCTAAATCATAGAGTGGAATAAATTTTGAGCCAGGCAGTGGATCAGTATCTGTTTGAAGTGCAGGTGAAAGAGTTACTCACGTTGCTGTCAACTGTGAAATCAGATTACCTCGAGGTGTGACATTACATAAAATACTTTTGTGGGTAAAAAAAAACAAGATGCAGTCTGGAGCATCTTGCTTAATGACTAGTCTGTCCTTCAGCTGGAGGCTGAGGATTGAACCTCCTGTGCCAACAGTCTCCAATGCAAAGCTGTCCATGATTTTCCAGATGAGGGACAAGAGAAAGAAGAGAATTGTCCTCCAAACTACTGTGTTTTATATCATGATTTTAACGTGAGAGGCTGAGCATTTTCAGATGTTCAGATTGAAGTGGGGAAATTAATGTAACACCATTCGTAAACCAAATGAAAAAAGACAGACCTCGGAGTACGCCAAACTACCTATAGATTAAACTGGAGATAAACCAGGAACACAGTCATGTAGCAGTGATGGACTTTTCACTGAGAGATGAACCGAGCCCATTCTTTGGAGAAATAAAAGGAAAGGAAAGGTTAGGCTAAAGAAATGCTTTGAGTGTTGAGCCCACTCTAAGAGCTCCACACAAACCTTACCCTCACTAACAGCTTTACTTTTCAGGTAAGAAAGATAAAAGATGGTCAGCGACCACGTCTAAGTTTATGTGTGTGTGTGTGTGTGTGTGTGTGTGTGCATGAGAGCAGAGCACAGCAGGGTAGGAGGAACCAAAGGTCTGTTCTACAGGGGGAGTGATTAAGGTGTTGTGCGAGGCCCACAGGGAAGAGAAAGGGCAGAAGGGAGAGCTCATTACTTATAATGTAGAAGGAGAAGCACTCTCACCCAACGCAGCATGAAAGACTCACACACACACACACTCCTTGTGTTTCCGCTGAACTGAGCGAAGTGAAGGTAAATATGTTGCTGATTTCCACTGCAGATGGGTTTTTGTCAATGAAGACCAGTTAGGTGTGAGAGAAGAGGGAGGCCAACCTTCAGGGGTTTATACACCTGCACATTGACTTGTTCTCAATTACTACATGCAGTAATAGACCCCCCCCCCCCCGACCCCCCATATTAATAAATTAAAATACCTGATGAACTGATGAGCTGATATCTAGTTCAGGTCTAGCTGTTGTCCCACAGTAAGAGTTTGAAACAAGATATTCCTCAAGCCTTTTGCATGGCCTGTAATACAGTTTATCACAAAAGAGAGGTCTTTGCAACAGACGATTATCTATATTTTTGCACATTAACTACTTTGTATTGTACTACACATTTGAATTTCATACATTTTAAGATTTCGACTGCCAATGGAGGTGATAACGATGAATTCAAATTCTGAGGAAGAGATCCTGGCAGTGCTGAAATGATTAGTCAATCGTTTAGTCAATTGCCAGGAAATGTATTATTACCAACCACTTTAATAAATTAGTAATTTAAGTTTGCTGGTTCCTGTTTTTCAAACCTGAGGATTTTCTGCTTTACTGTTTTATATCACTGAATATCTTCAGGCTTTGGACTGTTGGTTGAAAAAAAATAATTAATTTGAATATATCACCTTCACTTCTGGGAAATTGTTATATTCCATCGACAATTAATCGATTATGTTGAGTAGTAGACTCATTATCTGGTTGAAATGATCCCTTCCTTTCCCTCTTTTATCTGGCTGGTAGAAGGCCATGCTTATCAATTAACTTAGAGACCCAGGTGTACCAATGCCGCATTCATGTTATATCAGGGTTATAGTAATTATGAGTTTCTGACTTAAAAATATCGTTCAACTTCCAATTTGTAATTACTGGGAAATTTGTCTAGAAACTCCTTTTGTAACCGACTAGTTGCTTATTCATATGGAAGTGTCTGAAAACATAAAAAATATAGACGCCTTACGTCGGCCAAAGACCAAAGTTCACTGTAATTTAACCTAAATTGAATAGTGTTGTATTGTCAATGCACATAATTTAATCCCTCACATGACAAACTCTGAACACTAGTGAACAGGTCCGTACGGTAACATGAGAATCTTTCCCGTCTTTGCTCCGGGGTGTCGACTTTGTTGAGCTACAGTTGGGCTGAGAGAAAGCCGACACCCGTTTGCCTACGTGCGTGTGAAGACTCGCCCTCGAGATCGTTTTCCTTTTTGGAGTAACCACAAAGACCAAAACGTGAGCAAGACGTATGACTTTGACGTACGTACGCCATTGGGCTCATGCGGGTGCTGGTGTTACTTTACAGGACAGTATATCTTCCGCATGTCTGGCCTGATCTAACCTGGTTGATGATGTAGATGCCGTAGTCAATCCTCTGCCGTCTGAGGATAGGGTGGAGGTAGTGGAGCCAGTACTTTAGGTGATTTTCTCTGTGACGGAACGGGATGATGATGGCAACCTAAACAACAGGGATAGTTTGGGTTGGTAATTTGTTTGCACTATAACACATTTCAACATTTGTATCAGTTGGAAAACCATTCAAATGCATAACTAAGTCAATGCTGGAAAGTAAAACAAGACACGCGTTTAATCATTTATGGTACACTGAAACCTTTCTGTAAACATGAAGAAAGACCATGAGACAGTCTATGAGAATGTTTTGTTTGAGTAATTATGTATAAATGAGCTTTGTTCCATCCTACGATAAACTGGTCTGCACCAGGAAATCATTTCCGCAGAAAATCCCCGTTTAACGTCACATTGTACATAAAGTTGGTTCTCATTTATTATGAATGAAGAAGCTCAAGGAAGTTGCTCTCAATGGCATTGCAGATTTGAGACAGATTTGAGACCGTCCTCTATCTCTGAGCTTTAAGTGAGTCTTTCTCAGCTGGCCCAACGGTCCAAGGTTGAACTATAATTTACCGTGTAAGCATGGTGATTCTGCACTCGGATGACGACTGACAGCAAACTGACCTTGCTTTCTGTGTAGTTAAGCATCGTGACGGGTTATTGGTGTCTGTTTTACTGCTAAAGGACGCACCCTGACCTCAGAGAAGTATTGTGTGATGGAGAAAGACAAATAACAATTAAATAGACCAATATACAGTATAGGACTATGACTAAATATGAGGGTTGCCGTACAGACTTCTGGTTTGCTCTTCTAAATTGAATCCAACATTGAGAGATAATACGGAAGCCGCATTTTTGCCATGAAAAGGAAAAATAGATACAAATTTAAATGAAAGAAAAAAAGACTGTGTAAATCAAACAGTAAGTCAACATTTTAACATTATTAACACACTCATACTTTTGACTTTAATCTCGTAATTTTTTACTATTTCATAATTTTGACTAACTGGATCATAACTCTGACTTACCCACAGTATTTTAATTTTGATTATGCATGCATTCCTGTCTCTTCGGTTTTTTTATTTCATATGTTGACAGAAATGGGCTCCCATAATAAAACGTGTGAGTGTACGTACTTAATTTAAAGCATGTGAAATACAGACGGACATATATACAGACCTTCCATCTAGGCCGACAGTCAGGAGGCGTGTAGCGGCCTCCGTCCGTCACGTTAGGGTTCTCTCTCTGCACTCGTTCCATCGTCATCTGGGAGCTGAACTCGATCAACAAACGCCCCACTGAGGAAACAAGGAAAGATGGAAGTGTTAGCGGGATGAAGAGCATACCGGAGAAGGAAGAAGATAAAGTGGAGAGAAAAACAGATGAGGACGAAAGCAAGAGAGGGAACGAGGGATGTAGGGAGTGAGGGACAGAGGAGAGAGCTTTTAGCTTCAAAGCAATACTGTACGTGTATCAAAGCAATGTGTGGAGAAATAATGGTTTCAAGGGATACACTCTGCATAATGCAGCATTTAATAAGATGCACAGGCTTTGGAAAACATATATTCCTACAAAATAAACAAAGACTTTGAAGTCGGTCAGTGTAAACACAAGAAGAAAGGTAATTACGCTGCTCAGTGATGAAGCCATACCATATGTTATATCTCTATAAATCTATCCATCATTCCTTTGAGTGCTGACGGATCAAATGCTATCAACGCGTGTGTCTTCGTGTGCACGAGATTGCGGGTTCAGACTAATTTGAAAAGAAGGGTTGACTTTAAATCTCTGGCCTGCACAATAAATACAGCCCCTCGTTCGGGGAGCCAGGATCATTAAAATATATAAGCAAGCTTTGCAGTTTGGACTCCAACCAAAGTCCTGCAACCAAAACCCTCATTTTAACAAAACAGACTCTGAGCACTCCTTCTCTGGGGCAAAATGTCAATCAGTGCATGTTTGTATTCAATGTCAGAGGCAGAAAAATGATTTGCAAGAACATAAACAAATTACACATGATGTTTGTCAATCAAAATCTATAATGTTGAGTGTCATTTCATCAGCAAAGCTTTTATATACCTTTAAAAGAAGATGCTTTAGTACGTTCAGTGTTAGTTGTATTTGTGTGTGATTAATCATTTTAGGTGGACATGTTAGACATACTTCATCGCTGCTTGAAGTGGGTGTCGTTGTTGTATTGACAGTTTCAGAAAGGTACAAAACTTGCGTGTGACGAGTTTCTGATGCGGTTTGAAAAATGTTTTAGCATATTGGTGCTTTAAGTACTAAAGTCAATTTAGGAAAGTCGGGAAGCATGGAGCGCTGTAGGGATGATGTATTTTTGTAGGCCAACCTGGAAGTTAGCATCAGGTTTCTTCAACAAAAGGCCAATGGGGTTATTCCAGTGGATTCTGGATTATTGCAGAACATAAACTCTGTGTCAAACAAACGTTTATGATACTTACACATTTTGTTCAACAAGATAATCCTCACAAATTAACTAACTTTTATGATTTTTGAAGTGTGAATGCAATCTGAAGAAGTAAAAAGCTGACGTTACGCCAGTAAAAGACTGTTGCATGACTTCAACACGAAAACCTGCTTCCAACTTGTAATTTGATTTCCACACGAAAACCCTGACAACCTCTGTCGTCTCATTTCGCCGCTTGTTAGCGATCGCCTTTTTAACGACACGTTAACAGCTTCAAAAATCACAAAAGGGGTATTTACCGACATAAAATAGAAAAAAAACCATTAAAACATCTTAACATTGTGTTAACCACAGACCTTATTTCAGGCATCTAGCCAAAAAACGTTCATAAAAACCCATTGACTTTGAGCAAAGGGAACCAGAAGAGTAACAATGCTGACTCATGTCAGGGTTTTAGGACTTATTCCTGCATCACTCGATTAAGAGATGGACCAACACATTGTTGGTTTGGGTCTTTCAATGAGATTTGTTTCAATAAGAAAACTATTAATCTAATATATATTCTTTTAAGACATTTGGATCACCACAGCCATCAGAGCCACAGATAATGTATGTCTTATGTTACATGATATGTGTATAATTGCACAGTATGAGAGCACTGTACTGCAGAGAAGAGACAGGCCAATACAGGTACGTGACTTAATAATCCACTTAGCATTGACGTATGCGGTTTGTGTCGAGAGGTCTCCTCCAATCAACGCTGTGCAGGCGAGGGGCAAGATCGATGCCAACAAGGTTACATGTTCGTAACACACTTCTTTATCACCCACAAGAATTGAATGCAAATAGTCCCAACAGCCTTTTCCCCCCAACCACTTCTGCCCGTCACCCTCCATCCTCTCCACTCTCAACCACTCATGTTTCTGCTTTCCTCTTCCTCTCTCACACTAATGAGACGGTAAGTGGAACATGGTGTTTTCGTCTTGTTTCAGAATAATAAAAAAAATGACACAGCAGAAAATACAAAACACAGACAGATGCTATTTTTAGATCGAATGTTGTTGTGTTGTTGTTTTTTGACTCTAAAATTATTTAATTAACCAATGCAGTTACCCTTGAGCACCAGTTTAACAATGCAGTAATGTCACCTGTAAAAGAAAACATAACCCCCTTCAGAGACCTATATCATGCATTATTTAGGTCAAGTCTTAAATCCAGTACAAGGCAATGAGAGAATTGTGTGTTTTTAGTACATGGTGTCTCTGCACAAGACAAGGCTCCCTGACTATAAGTTAGCTGCACAGTGTAAGTGGGTTTTCTGGAATCACAGAGGTATGCATTTACTGCAAGAGCAGGAACACTTGAGGGTTAAAAACAAACATTATGTGGCAACATGACTGCATATGAATATAACATGTGGCCCCAGTGTGAAGGAAACCGATAACTAGGCAGTGTTCGAGGCACAGAATATTTAATGGTATTCAAGTGCTGTCGAAGAGCATGGATGTCCAAAGATTTGAGCGTTACCTGCCAAACGTCAATTGTTTTACAGGAATACTTCGACATAGGGGGAATACACTTATTTACTTTCGTGCAAGGAGATCAGATGAAAAGATTGATACCACTCTCTTATCTGTGTGTTTAGTATGGAGCTGAAGCCAGAAGCTTATAGCTTAGCACAAAGACTGAAAACAGGGGGAAACAGCTAACTTGGTTCTGGCCAAAGTTCAACCTCCCAACCTCACTAAATCACCCCTATTTTGTGAGTTTTAGTCTGTACAAAAGCAGAAATTTAAAAATTATTATTTGTGGATTTACGGGGAGTTATGTTTTGGAACTTCTTCTTGGCCAAACGCGACCGCAGTGACTTCCAGAAGTTTAGTAAACCATGAGGTTGTCAGACAACCAGCGGAGATACAGTACGATAGCTACAGCACAAAACTGCCAGTAAAACCACAAAATGCCACTTTTTTATTTCTTTGTCCCCCTGCTTGCAGTCTTTTTGCGAAGGTAAGCTAATCTCATCCTGACTCAAGCTCCGGAGTCACTCGACACCAAAATGAAAAACCATTACTTCAGTTCCTGTTTGCTTAATGTTTGTCTTCTGCATTTACCACCAACACACCTCATCTATACGGTGCTGTTGGGACACTGACTGAGAAACCTTCTGCCAACTAATGGTTTGAACTTCTTGTTACGTTGGGCTCCAGAGGAAGTGATGCACTTCAGTGTCGCCGCCTAATTAGTGGAGCTCAACTCACATGTATGTTGTCGTTTTGATTCAAAAAGATGGTGACAGGTCAAGAGGTCAGAGAGTTTCCAAAGTGCGGTGACGTGAGTAGAGGAAGCTTTTAATCTAAACACTGACATCATCCTGTTTTACTCAGACACAGAAGACATGAATAATACAATGTGAGTGTGTGAGTGTGTGTGTGTGTGTGTGTGTGTGTGTGTGTGTGTGTGTGTGTGTGTGTGTGTGTGTGTGTGTATGTGTGTGTGTGTGTGGGTAAAGAGACAGGAGATGTGCATGTAAGAAAAGTGGAGGACGAAGTAATAAATGAGAGCTCTAAAGTGTGGTAGCTTGAGAGCTCTGCAATTATCTCACATGCATGCACACACACACACACACACACACACAATATATGTCATGCTTATCTATGTGGTGATATTAGAGTAATACATTATAATCACGCTGCTTGATCGCTCTATCTGGGACACCCGCTGCACTTTGGGGGATACATCACTGCTTTGACTGCATATACACTCGCACACACATACTGTGTATACGACCTTCCCCACACACACACACACACACACAAATAATGGACAAAATCTCTGAGCAATTAGGTTAGTGGCTAATGTACCAACACAATACACTGAGAGCAGACCTGAGGCAGTACGCACAGTAAACACACTCTCTCACACACCCACAAACACACACCCACACACACACACACACACACACACCCACACACACACACACACACACACACACACACACAGCGAGACTAGGCCTAGGCCTTTGAGGCTGTGATTCAGCCTGGGTCAAATTTGATAACAAGGAAACAGAACAAGGAAGAAAAGGGAAGTGAAAGAAAAAAAAGGGAGTTTTGCTGGTTTTGAGGTATTTGTCTGACTCGGCATCCATCCACAGAATGTACTGCTTTCTGTTTCTCTCTCTTCCTGTCTGAGATTGTTTGAATTATTCTGCCCTTCTCACCACATGATTCATATATCAAAGCTGAAGGATCACTGAAATATTAAAGACAACATTCACACCTCCACTGACTTTCTACCAGACCAGTGTTTGACTTATTGAAACATAAGTTTATCATTAAGTTATTCATCAAAATTCATGGTTTGATCATATGATTAATTGAAAAACATAGTCCATAGATATCCAATAGTTGCGGAAATGTCCTTTTTAAATAGGGGACCGTATACACCTAAAAGGCTGTTAACACTGCTACTTTTGTGAGAAAAGTTGCATGAATTGTTTTGTGGCTCCACAGGGAGATGCACAAAATCTGGTAAACTGCCTCAGGTGATGTCCTTTGAGCCGAAGCTGAAGTTTGAAAATGAAAGACATTCTGGGAGTGTGGAGCTAGAAAGAAGCTCACCAGAACTCTATAGCCTGCTCCTCATCCATGCATGAGGCTATATTAGCTGCGACTAGCATAACACACTCAAATCTTAGACCAAACTGATGGTTAAGTTGCATTGTGGGTAACGCAGGCTACAAGTTTTGTTAAAAGAAGAATGTGTGGAATCAAAATTGATTTGCAACTACATAGTCCCACTGTATTTAAGGTGGAAAAGCATCATGTTAAATATTGTTTTTACTGCCTTGTCTCAAACGATGCTATGCATAACATAAACACTTTGAAATGATGCCTTTACTCAGTGATTGCAATCAAATATTCCCTCTCTCGACACTATTATATCTCCATGCACAGTAACCGAATGCTAAATCAACGGCAACGAAACATCTTCCTGCACACGTTTGGGAATAAATCTGAATAACAGAGAAATAAAGTGACTCGTGACGAAAAACAACTTCATTTTCTCTCTAAAGTCTGAATCCGTGAGCATAACACCATCACTTGCCTGGTCCTTACCGAGTCACTGGTTCAGGCCATCTGACCACGGAAATTACGCGACAGGCTGGTTGTTAATCAGAAGTCCTGTTCTGAGACTTTTTGTGCCTTCATGCCTTAAGTGACAACTGAGGCAGTGCCAGGCTCAGATTTCGCAGAGAGAGTTTATAATTGAGTTTGGTTCTTTGACTTGAGGATGAGGAGAGGAGAGGAGAGGACAAAGAGGGAGGGAGAGACTGTTCCTCTCCTCCTGCCTCCCACTGACACAGACTCTGTGACAATAGAGACTTTCAGCTCTTTGAATCGTATTAGCCTGTCCACTCTAACTTTCTCCTCCCTTTCTCTCTCTTTCAATCATTTACAAATGCCTCTAACAACTCTGGACTGTAATTGCTATTCTTCCAGAGAAGGGGAGAAAGAGAGAAAAAGAGATGGAGGTAGAAGAAGGGAGAGAAAAAGGAGATGTGATGGAAGAAGGTAATGAGAGGGAGGAAAATGTGTTTAAAAGACAAAAAAAGAAAGTATGTTTTTCTTCTCCTTCTAGAATATCTTTTACTTTGTTTATCTCTCTCTCTTTTTGTCCTCTTGTTGTCATCCGCCTTTTTTCTTGTCAAGAGCCCTTATTGTGGATCTATCCTCTGAAAGTGGCAAAGGCTGTGCTCAGCCATACAACTTTGCCTGTGTGTGTGTGTGTGTGTGTGTGTGTGTGTGTGTGTGTGTGTGTGTGTGTGTGTGTTCGTGTGTGTGTTCGTGAGAATTTACTGGATCAGAGAATTAATGGTATCTAGGAATCTTCTTGACATGCAAAACATCCGGTCATCTGTTTGTGTGGGTGTGTACTGTATTTATGTATAGTTCCCAGTGTGTGTGTGTGTGTGTGTGTGTGGGGGGGGGGGCTGACAAAGAAGAGATAAAGGGTTAAAAATGGTGTATTCAAAGCTCACAAACAGCAAGTACAAAAGGTTGCCAAGAACGCTGCGACATTCGCAAACTGACAGCTTTGTTGTCACAAGCCATGTTGCTGGAAAATTAAACTGGACGACAAAAGGAAACATGAACGTTATGGATAATTTGAAACTGGTCGGTTCTTGGATTAAAAAGCTTGCTGCAGTTTCCTCGAGAGCACGCCATGGACATTTTTAGTCTAAATGAATTTTTCAAGGACTTGAATAACAAAACAAATTTACAAGAAAAGTGTTGTAATTTTACTAATCTTTTACAGTGAAATAAACAGATATCAAAAGGATTCATGGAAGGATCCACAGTTAGACGTTAGGGCTGTTTATTTGCAAGAATCCGGTGATGTTGTACGTATCACGATGGGGTTATGACTCAATTTAAATTGTGATACTGTAAGCAAGGTGATATATTGCGATTTATTTAGGAATTTTAGGAAAGCAAAGCTCCATATGCATAAAATCTATTGATTGATTACAACCCTGCTATCTTGCGGTCGGGGTTTCAACACAAAATGAACCACTGTCTGCCATGAATCTTTGTATGAAAACTGTTTGTGTGTTTTTGAGAATCAATACAGTATCACAGAACATAGTATGACAATACTCAAGTGTATCAATATTTTCTTACACCCCTGTAAAATGTAACAGAGACAATGTAGCACACACATCCCACAAGTCAAGAGATAACAAATCGAGAGAATAAAGAGAAAATAAAAAGAATGAATAAAACAAAAAAAAAGTCTCGTTCATTTTATGCATAGACAATGCTCAGAGGCGTGACTGTGTTAGAAAAAAATTGTGTTTATAAAGACCTGAGGAGATAAATCAACCATGACTCCCAAAGTAAGAAATAACCCTTCACAAAGTTTCAAATTCTGATGCATGTACTGCTGACGGCAATTGGAACCTACAGTAAAAATTGTATTTTGTAGAAACATGATTTATTCAGAAGTTTCAATCAATTCACTTTTGGAATATATTCGTTCTGCCTACTTCTTTGCAGCAACAGCGGTTGAAGCATATGGTTGCCGTAGCGTTAAGAGCCAGACAAAACTGCAGCAGAAAGACATCATTTCACTGAAACTAAGTCCATAAAATATAGCCATGAAACAAAACAATTTGATAAATTACCCAGGAGCCTAAAGTGTTTCTATGTTAGGAAACACTAAGGATATCATTATGGGAAGTTAGAGTGGGTCAAATTACTTCCAGAACCAGCGGCTGCTCCTTTGCATCTCTATTAACAGCAGTAGCAACAGCTTTACAGTAAACAGGTCGGACCAAAGCAAAACCAGGAGTAGCATAGTGAGATAGAGGAAGCACTTAAGATTACTAAGACACCTCAAAGTCTTGTTTGAATGAGACTAATGAAGCAGAAGCTGATACTGATCAGCTGATTTGTTCCCAACTTCATGTGGTCGCATAGATACTTTACGGTGAATAAATTAAATAATGAAATAAAAAAAAGAAATTGACAGGAAACTTGTTGGGACGTGAAATCAAAGCCCATATCTCCCCTTTTAGATTTGTTTTGTTGCCATGTTCAGACACACTTGCAGCCATAAACAGAGTGTATTGTATTTTCTGGTGTGATGTACGACAAAGAACCTGAGTGTGCACAAACAAGCCTTCACAGGAAACGTTATCAATGAGTGTTAATTTCAAGCTGATAAAAGCAATTATAGCATGAAATACTTCAGCTACAAGTACTGAGTCTGGAAAAAGAGCCGTTTCTAGGAGTACTTTCATCAGCATTTCCTGGCATAGTGCTCTATGTTCTGTTCAATAACCAGGTCGTGGGTCATTACCCAAATAGGCAAGGCAAAAATCACTTGATGGCTCAAACCCATGTGCACAGTATGTTCACCGATGTGTTTTTGTTCTGAGACGGAAGAGGGTGGAAGTAGGGGGGGGCATGAAACAGATGGAGGATGCATGTAACAACAACACCGTATCCTGGCACAAGAAACTGGGCGTGTGACAGGGAGACAAAAACGACATGAGAAATAAATAAAGGAAGGAAATAGCATGAAAGAGGGAGGATACTATTCTAGAGATAGAAGGACGGCAGTGGGAGAAGAAAAAGAGAAAAAGAGAAAAAGAGAGAAATGCATTTGCTGAAGAAACAGCGGAAGATAACAGCCGAAACAAGAGTGAAAACAAAGGTGTAATTTAACTACTCTGCAGTACTATCAATGTAACTGTCAGGTATCTAATTTGTTTTATATCAAAGGCTGTCATCCCTCAAACTATCCCAATAAATTCATATTGATGTTATGCATAAACCAGTACTGATGAGATAATTTAGTTGCCTCAAACAGGCCTTAATTTTCTGCGTAATTAAACTACTTAATTTTTCAAAAACATAAATTTAAGACTCAAAATTATACCGTAGCCATCACCAACCAACTTAATTAAGGCACAATAATTTACTTTCGGAACAATATCTTACTTTTTTAACCCCAAGTGTTGAGAGTCTGACTGTCCACCGATGGTGGCGAACCAACAACCTTTCGTACGCCTTCAACATGCGGCTCGCTAGCGAGATGAAAATTACAAAAATAAATTTGTCACAGCTTTTTAAAATCTGATTTTATGCAAAACAAGCACATTTAATTTCCTTTAAAGATATTTTTTTTATACAACAGATAATACAATTTAATATGTCTTTAATGGCAATTATGTCTAAAGTATGAGAGTATGGTGGAAAACCAGCAGGGATGATATGGTCTAAAATTATTAAACATTATGGCAAATGCTAAAATTGACACTTGCCCATTATGAGATGATGAGCTTCTGGGAGCGTTTGCTTCAGCTCCAAGGTTCTGACTGAAAAAGATTGAATATAAATACAATCCATTTGTTTTTTTTGTAAACCCAGTAGACACCCTGTAGTTGTGTCTTCATAATACATACTAATTATAACCAGCACATATGAGAAAAGGGAATAAATCAAATAAACTTAAACGTGCCAGAACAGCTAAATGAATAAATTGACACTATTTTCCAATAATGCTATGAATTAAGGAACTGAAAGAGCTACTCTCAGATGGAATTAAAAACAAACTGTAGATGGTGATGAGACAGCGCCAAGAAAATCTTCTCTATGACTTGAATTTCCAGCTATATTATGTGATAATAGTTTCTTACAAATTATTCACACGACGTGTTTGTTTCCAGGATAAATTAAGGTGGTAGCAACCTATTTCAGCCTCTTTATCTCAGTGTCGTGGGATAGATTTAAACACTTGAAAGCACCAAAGTCACACATTTTTCAAATTTTACAGTTAGTGGCTTTAAGGTTAATTAGCGTTAGATTCCCAAAGTTGGGTTTTGAACATTTCCTGTTACTGGGCAATGGTAAAATACAGTGAACATTATGAGTCCATACGGTATGTTTTTTATATATATGGAGAAAAGCAATTGTCTCCGGCAATATCGAGTTAATTTGATGGATTTTACTACAGGATTTACCTAATAGCAACAATACAAATAATAAAGCTTTCAATTCCAATTCACAAACTACTCAGAAAACTTCCTCAATCACAGGAATAGAAGAAGCAGAAAAAAGTATTGTGTTGTTTTTAATCACATGGACTGTTGTTCAGTTGCCAATTATGCGAACCCAATCCTTGATTATCATCATCCTACTAATCTGGAATTAATCTATTCCAAGTAATCTAGGGACAGCAGCCACAGTAAAGCTGTGCTGTGTACTGGCTCTACAGACCATGCAAACGTGCGAGTATTTCCCTAGATGCTGTTTTTGGCACGATTTGGACTGTTCTCCCTATTACATGATATCAAATCTGCATGACTGGCAGTGGAGACGACATGAGCATGCCAGCATGTGTGTGTGTGTGTTTTTGGCGGTACAGCTACAGGTCTCACTGCCACTGTCCAGCTGGCACACTGATGATAGTTGGCAAATAGGCTAAAAAACACACGCACGCACGCACCCACACACACACACACGAACACACACGTTACAAACACTATTCTCGGAAGAATCAGTATCCTGAATCTGTAGCCAAGTGCACAGAGACTCCAAGGTCATAATGCTGTCAGAGAACAGTGTGGCTCGGTGTGGTCAGACATGAAATGGTGCTGGCTTCAGCATGCCAGAGGATTACAATATAGACTCAACTTTTCATGCTGCCAGGACACTTCAGCTAGAAATAACACTGCAAAATATATTCATCATTGGTCCAGAACTGAGTTAAAAGACCCATTTCAGAGATTAACAAGTAATATGAGGCCATGTTAAAGAGTAACTGCAACAACTGCTGGTGTTAATATTGACATTTCTTACTAAATTAATAAAAATCTGTATTTTATGGTTACAAGTGGCAAAAAACAGCATTTTAAATCAGAGCTAATCTTGCAAGGCCAATTTTGTGATGGAATCGGTCGGGACTACGTCATGAAACTAAGTTTTTAACGCCCTTAAATCACAGAGGTCTCCTTCGCCTCTCCCTACGGCATTTATCGCTTTAACTTTTTCCGTAAACCACTGTGGAATTACAAGCCTGTTTTCTCCTTTCTGTGTACTGGAAATTAAGCACATTACAACATCTGGTGAATCAGTGTTAATGACTGATTATCTCTTGATAGCAATGTGTTTTCCCATGCTGTGACAAGAGTGCATAGATGAGGCATTAAGTTGTTTAATTTTTCTCATTTATTGTTGGCTGGCTAACATTAGCTTGCTAATCCCATCATGTTTCACTACTGGATATAAAAAAGGAGATATAAAAAAATTAGAGGAACTGGATATAAAAAATGATACAAAAATATCATGGATATAAAAAATGAGCGGAACAGCGGGCTGTGTCCTTGCTCCTCGCTACAAGGAGACTACAGACGGCTCCTCTAGCGACGTAGGCGCTAGGTTTTGCATTAGCGGAATTTTAGTTGCTACAGCCGCAACGGTCCGAAGCTCTCTTCCAGGCGACGTTCGCTGCTAGTGGCAGGGAGTGGGGTGGAGGGTCTGCGGGTGTGACTTGTCTCATATGTGGTCTGATAAACATTAAATTTATCACTTATGTACTCTATGCCATATCACTATTTTCGAAGCTACCGTAGGTTTAATATTTGTCAACGTTGCGTCGAGGCTTTTTTAGCTCCTTGCCCACTTTTTATTTGCATTTGTCAAAATGATGTGGTGTGGACCAAAGGGTGAATAACACTTGAATGTTTTGTGAATTTGTACTGAACTGAAAGTGTGCACAATGCTAGCGCGATAACGTCTAACATTTGCATAGTCTTGGCTGTTTGTCTGTAAATATCACCAGCCCATATTTAATACACGTGTGTAAGAGAATTTGAAACATATTTCAAAAATAAAGTCTTTGGAAAGAAATTGTTTTCGGGATGATTTGGGGCACAAAAATGCCGCTATTTCACCTCATAAAACCCAAATCAGATATAAAAATTTGAACTTTTCTGATGGCTACTAGATCGATGTGGACGACAGAATGAACTGTAGCCTATATCCTATAAAACACAAATTTACCACCGAGTGTATCATTGTTTCTAATACATATATTTACATGAATATTTGTTTCTGATCACTTTTTCAGGAAGAAGTTCATGTTGAGCACAAATTTCTCTCTGACTCTCACATTTCTGAAAGCTGTACTTTGACACTTCTGGCATGCATGTGTGCATTTGCATGTGTCTGACTCTTACAGACAGACATTAACCCATCTGAGAGTAACAGTGTCAGTGTATCAGTGTCCCTCTGCTCACATCCATCTTGATCTTCCTCTACTTTAATCTCTTTTCTTTCTTTTCTCCCTGGAATTTCTTTCTTCCGTCCGTCACCATTAAAGGCTATCCAAATATGTCTGACTGTGCTGAAATGCTAAACACACACAGACATCAGACCCACACCGTGGTAGACCTGACTTCTTGAAAGAAACTAAATCAATTCAAAGCAGTCATGCCAAGGGGGAAATAAGAAGGTGGACAAATAGAGAGACAAATGAACACAAATACAATTGAAGGTGGAGTGTTGATTGACAGAAGATCAAATGGAAGGGGGAGGGGGATTAGATAGTTTAGGGGTAGCTACTGGTTAACCTGAATCTGGGAAGAGCTTTTGGTTAGAGGATCCAGAGCCAACAGGGTGCCATTGTAGGGACTCAATAATCAGCGTGTTATGGTTTTTAATTTTGAATCTTGTTAAAATCCAAGCCTTAAAGCCACCTACAGTAGCTGGAGAGGAGATATAGGAGGACAACTGATATTAAAACATGAGGATTAATGAAAGAGGATGGATATAAAGGAATAGATAAACACACACAAAGAGACAGAAGATACTTAGACTTTGAATGAAGATGAACTGAGGGAAAAATAAAAGAGTTTATGTATCAAAAACTGATCCTCATTAAAAATGCAGCTAAATCCTAAAATTGACTGTATCCCTTCATTAAATCACCAGTGAAACCAAAAAAACCTCAAACACCTTAATTTGCACTCAAAAAGTGGTTTCATAGTGGCTCATTGTTTTTCAAGATTTTGCACTCCATGGCAATTATAATGAGTGTAAAATAATTTAATGACTGTGAGAGTAAAGTGCAGGCTATATGTTTTAATTTGAGAGCCTTGCAGCTACAATATATAAACAGAACAGTTCCAGTGTTTCTCAACCCTCTTTTTTTTTTGTTACTTAGCTCAATTTGGGAAACAAGTAAAGAAAAAACAAGTCATCCATGCCTGTGTCAAAAACTCGTAGCTACTGTAGCAGAAATAGCACAATGAATCAAAAGCAGCTTGACGAGTCAGGCGCCCTTTAACTGTTGAGTGCATCGCCAAAATTAGGAGCCACACAGAGTCACGGAAAATACCAGAAATGGGGGAAAAATATTTTGAGTAATCCAAAAAAATGATTCCAACTGTAGTGTTTATTATATATTTTGTATTATTACTATATAGTTTGTAGTAGAAATACGGAAGCATACACGTAGCAGTGTGAGCTCTGATAGCGGAGTACAAGTTTGGAAAATGCCCGTTTCAGTCTGAACGTTATTGAGACGTTGATATTGAGATGATATTGTAGGTTTGACTATTGGTGCTTTCACAAAATATTTACAAAAAGTGATTTTTGATTAGAAGAGCTAGAACAGTCTGGTAAGTTCAGAAAATTCCATCAATTTACTGGAATGCAGCTTTTAAAACCAGGAAAAGACAACACGCCATATAACGATATTACGACATCCAAAATCTGAAACCTTATCTAGTCTCAAATCCCAATATTGATGTAATATTAATGGATAGCCCGAGTCTAGGTGATGTCACACCAAGTCCAACATTTCTGGATTAAAATACATACAGACATCATTATATAAACAGATAAATAGATAAAGTCACACATTCATTCATCTTCTCTTCTTGATTCTAACAACGCTTGAAGGTGGCGATGGTCAACAGGGGACAATGCTACAGTAGGTTTACTCATATTATTACAATAAAGCTCGACCAGAACATCACATGCATTTACGTTCTAGAAGAGCGAGTTCACAGGTGTGGAAGAGGTACTCCATGCAGGTAACATTGTCCCGATGTGGTGTGTTTAAGCCACGTTTCTTTCCGACGTCAGTCTCATGCACATCTAAACGGAACAGATACACTTCTATTTGAATCAATCCAACCGTCCACAGAGACCGTATTATTGCCCAAAAGAGAGGTTTTATGCTTCAAGTCTTTTTTCTCCTTCTTCTTCAGCTCCAGTGATGCGTTGCCAAAAGGCAGGTGATCTACAATCAATACTGTGCCTGAACGCATCATGCAAGACACACAGAGCACTGAAGCGGCTGCTGCTCTGCTAGCGTGATGCTTTGGCCATGTGGGCCGTGTAGACATGATGTGAGATCCTGGCTGTGTCTGTAATTACTCCCTATTGACTATATGGGGGAAAAAAACAAATGACAACTACACCACTTTCTTTTGTCCCACAATACAACGGGTCACATTTCATAGAAACACGACTCTACAGCTGCAAAATAATGATGATGCACAGCTGTCAAAATTCTCAATTTACTGCCAACCACAGACTAACAAACAAACTATTAAGTGTCTATATTACTGGTGGTGAGCGAGCTTCTGCACCAACTCTGTGTCAGAAGAAAAGCCTACAAAAATAAAAAAATAGACCAAAAGCAGGTCCTCTCTAATACAACTTTACAAAAATCTGTAAGGACATCTTGGAAAGAAGGGTTTAATTAGCCCGACACAATAATGTACATCACATCAATTTGACTGCCTACACAGACCAGATGAGTATGGTGGTGGGGAATTTCCATTTGCTGACCCAGGCTAATAATGTGGGTGGCTTCACTTCACTAACAGCTATTTTTTTTTAATTTTTAATTATTATTTTTTAAGCTGTTCTGCAGTTCAGTCACTGGCAGTGTTAGTACATCTACACTTATTAACTTGGAAGATGTTTTTCTCCGAAGCAACTCACAAATGAGGGAGAATCCAAGCCACAGCAGATGAAATACAATAGTACATTAGATATTTAATAAATGCAAATGTTTTTAATTCCCAAGCAATATCTAAATCTGTCCAAACAACCTGAAATAGGGGAAATACATTAATTAAAAGTCGTCCTTTCACTGTGGATATCAGACCTCAGTAAGTGTGCCCAGAGTAAACATCTACTGCAATGAACGAAAATATGAATATAATAAGTAATAAGTGTCTTGAAACAAAGCTAATGTAATGTAAAGCTAAATAAAGGCTAATGAGTACCAACTAGTCCCAAAAGAGAATGTTATTAAGCGGAGCTGCAAGTGACACAGATGACAACACAAAGTTAAACCGGTGGCTGAAAACCCCCCGAGGTAAGAAGGAGAGCGCCGGCTGTGAGAGAGACAGACAGACTCTTCAAACAGAGAGAGGGATGCTCTCGGTCTCTCCAGCCAGCAGCCCTGACACGCAGG